>VYXB01000061.1:0-51358 GCA_013397135.1 Pachyramphus minor | reverse complement strand
AGAAAACTTCTGTCTTCTTCAAGCTGACTTCCAGCCCAAAAAGCTCAGCAGCCTCTGCAAAGCAGGATGTTAAATGCTGCAGAGCTATTTCTGTGTGAGCAACGAGGGCAGCATCGTCAGCTTAAAGCAGCTCACGGACGAGATGGTTCAGGGTCTTGGTGTGGGCTTTCAGTCGCCTCAGGTTGAACAGGCTTCCATCAGTACGATATCGGATGTAGATCCTGTTTTCTTCATCAAGATCTGCTGTGGCCCTTTGGAGCATCATACTGAAGAAGAGCGTGAATAGAGTTGGTGCAAGAACACAGCCTTTTTTCACACCATTGGTTATTTGAAAGAGCTCAGAGAGTGCATCGCCATATCTGACTTGGCCACGCTGGTCCTCATGGAGCAGGATGATCATTTTAAGGAACCTGGGGGGACATCCTAAACGTTCCAGAATCTGCCACAGACCTTTTCTGCTCAGAGTATCAAAAGCTTTGGTGAGGTTGACGAAGGTTACATAGAGTCCTTTGTTCTGCTCACTGCACTTCTCTTGCAGTGTCTGAGCATGAATACCATGTCTGTGGTACTCCTATTGGCTCTGAAACCACACTGGCTTTCAGGTAGAAGTTCTTCTGCTACAGCTGGTGTTAACCTGTTCAGAAGAATTCTACTGGGAATAAATGACTATCAAGTCTTAGTTAAAACACAGTTTGGCAAGAACTTATTTCTGTTGTCCAGACTGACAGATTGAAGAAATGTAGTCATATCTGTCCTGTAGCAATCATTGAAACATGCCAGAAACTTCCTTGTATCATTCATAGAAATGGGGCTTCTGAACCTTGGCAAAGATTATGCACTTGGACTCTTGCAGCTGAAATAAAATGTGCTTACTTGTAATGGGTACATACACCAGATGGACAGAAAAACTTCGCTAACAAGATATCAGGTCTCTGATTGGGATAAATGAGGCAGTTCATATTTCTAAATTTAAGTGTTTAAATATCTTTTGAAGGTGTCAGTTGATATTCATAAATTCAAGTCTAATTTCACAAAATAAGATGTGAAATCAAAGAAGTACAGTTCCGGAGTCAAACACAAAGCTGGACATTAAGTTTTAAATTGGTGTTACTGTCTGACTCACCATTCAGTTGACAGTAGCATCAATCATGGGCCATTCAATTAAGAGACATTCGATGATCCTTATGAGAGCCTTTCAACTCAGAATATTCTCTGACTCTGACAGTGACAATTCTGCACTAGTCACACTCATGAATCAGTTGAAGGAGCCTGAAACTTTTTCTGATTGTCACCAGTCAATAAGGTTGTCTGGGATGTTGTCAAAACACTTGAAATTTCCCCCACTAGAGTGCACAAGAGCTCCAAAAGTGGAAATCAGGACTAAGTGTGATCTGAAAAGTGATTTCATTACTTCTAGGAGGAAATCCAGTTTTAATTAAATTCACCAACTAATGAAGAACATGACTGTGTCAGTGATTAATTACCCTTACTGTTCTACAGATACAAGCAATTCTGAAAAGAAATTTTATGAAGTTGTAAATTATTTAATACAAAGGTGACTGCAGTACTGAAAGACATCATACCAGCTAGGGAAGGAAAAAAAAGATCAATTGGACAATTTGGTATTTGCTATTAAGACATAAATTGCTGAGGACAAGTTATGCCAAGTTATGTCCTGGATGGAAAAACTAGGCACTCCAAAGTCTACCTAGACTCCCAAGTCTACCTTTCACTTGACAGAAAGCAGGAGTTATATGTAGAACATACCTTGAACCCTCCTACTCGATGCCTCTTACATATACATGGCGTCTCACTTGCTCTGAGTAGTATCCTCTAGGCATGCCTGGGACCATGCTTATAGGGTTATCATCTATATGGATTTGTATGATCCTGATCTTGAGGACTGCCTTAGTGAAGTCCATAAGATGTAGTGCAGATCCACTTTTACCGAAGGTATTTATTTGTCAGCATATTCAGAATAAATCGTTGTATCTTCTAGAACATAGCTAGGTGTAAGACCACAGACTGAACCCGAACACTGCCTTGATGGTGAATCTATACAACACTGTTCTTTCAGAGGTCTCAGAGCCATGCCCCAAAGCAATAAAGAAGTGCTTTTAAGGCTCTTAAGTACCACTATGTTTCCTGTTTTCACCCGATCTTGTGACTTCTAATTTGTCACACTCTTCTACTGAATGCACCTTCACCAGGAATAACAAAATTCTGTTTAGTTCCCATTCTTATGGAGCAAGTTTTGTTACGTTGGGGAATATATTCAGTGCAGGTCGCTGGGTGTGCTGCTGCACTGGAGCTGTAAGTTGAGCTCTGGGGGGCAGGAGCCCAAGGCAAGAGGCCTCTGACCTGCTGACCCTTTGCATAACAAAGGGTAGAGGGATCTGTGGCCCAGCAATGGAGCAGACACTCAGAGACAGCAGAAGCCAGGACCCCCAAACTTTCCCACTATTAGATTGTGAGGGTATAAAAGCCCAGGTGTTCCTTTGTTCAGGAACCATTCTGGGAAACATCAGCTCGAACTGTCATCTTGTTATTTAGTTGTTGCACCATGATTAAATTATTCTGAGGATCTGGACATCTGAGACACAGGAAACCTTGCATCGAGTAGGAAAGGAAACCTGGTCTGACTGTGTGAATGTGTGCTGTGTGGCTGGGCTATGGTCCCAGCTCAGGTGCTGCAAGATTGCCAGAGTGGCTCCTGGGTGGTTGGACAGGGAAGTTTCCTTAACATGTAACAGATAGATGCTTAAAGACAAATTTCCAGCAACAGTTGCTTTCTTTTCTGAAATTGCTTTATGACTGTGGGTTTTGTGACAATTTTGTGGGGTTTTGGAGTTTGTTTGGTTGGTTGTTGTTTATTTTCACCCAGATCCATTACATCTACCACCTGATTTAGGAATCCTTCTGCAGCTAACGGAAATTAGGGCAAAAGCCCTGACATTCTTTGAATGAAGTACATAATAAACAAGCAGATAAAGTCATAATGGTTGATCCTGTAATATTCAGAGAAGATCTGGGATCCTTAGTACGATTCGATGCAACTCATGTGGCTTGCAAGTATTCATCCTGTGTCATTTACTTGCTGATTTTGATGCATATGTTCTGCATTTGTTCTGTGCCAAATACAACAACCACATTGGCATGCTGTGAAGCATGTAGTCCCTTTCAGAGGTCATATTTGGGCTGCATATTCTTCTGCACAACTATTGGTGCAGCTAATCAATGAAATATTAAAATTAACAATTATGTTTTTCTGTTTTCATTTTATTAATAAAATAAAATTACAAATTCCAGAAAACAGAATTAAGATATAAATACTACTGTACACCTAATCAGGAGCAGACGTACAGAGTGGGATTTGAATTCTGGCAGCAGACCTTTGTCAAACTCATATTAAGGTTAACTGCCTTTTCAGGCTTTGTGTTTTGGGCTTCTGAAATGTTTGTTGAGAAGGAGTTCTGCATCTGACACTGCAAAACTAGCTTTTTCCACATTATGAAGAACCTTTGACCTAAGTCTGGAGTTTAGTAGTCTGGGTTCTGTAACATTGAATGTGGCATTGATATACTCCCCAATATATGAAAGTGCCCTGAGATCCAAGGTAAATGTTCTCCTCTGGGCTTGTAGAAATGGGCCTCGGATAACTCATGCATGGCTCCCATGGTGGACCTAGGAGGAGACAGGACAAGACAATACCTGGGGTCCCCCACCTGCCATTGTGTCTCTGTGCATCTTTGAGGGTGTGCTAAAGCTTCTGTCACATAACCTAACAGAAAGAAAACAAGTTTGCAGAGATAGGAAAGCTGGTAGTGCAAATACTCTGGAGAACACTGTTTCTCCATTTATACATATTTACAAATGTAACTACATGATTTCCAGAATCACAAATTCTAAATCCTCTAAGCTTCATTATTTTGTTCTTCTTACATAGAAATAGCAACAAAAATATCAAAATTTAATTTCTTGGTAATGTATTTAATGAAAATAGAAGTGAGAGAGGATATCAAAAGTTTAAACTTTTTACAGCACATATTAGTCCACGTTGAAGTCTTATGAGCAACATACAATCTCTAAATCTTATAGGAGAAGCACAGGTCAGATCTTAATTCTTTGTTAATGACTAGTACTTCATCATGTTGCAGAGGTGTTCTGCTGTTTTATTAGTAAAATCTTGCATAATATGATGTACTATAATTTCACAGTCATTTCCAGTAGATTTTCTGATACAATAGTGGCAAATATTACTAGCAAGTGTCTGTCACATCTAGCAAATACTGAATTACTCTGCATTAATGGTTTCTTCTTACCCTTCTACATTTTAAAGCATTAAGTCCCCTTTCTGAAGGCCCTTTTTTCCTCTTTCTTTTCTTTTTTTCCATTGACTCACTTCAAAAATCCTGTCTGGTGTTTGAAAAAAAAAAAAACAAAACAAAAACCAAAACCCACCCATAATTTTCTCATCCTCTCATTTTGTGTTACTTTGTTTCAAAGTTCTTTCCCCCATTTTTAAATAAATCTATCAGCCTGCCAGTGTTATTCATTTAAATTGAACACACAACTCCTGCACATAAAAACTAATTAAGCAGCCCAGGATACTTGATTCCATGCAGGGTTCCTGCTTTCCTTAGGTGTATAAGAGGAAGTTAATAAGCTTTTTCTCCAAAGTATTTTCTTCTGTTTTCTCTCTGAATACTGTTTGGACCATTAAAATTTATAGAAATGTGTAAAAATCTAATGTGCCACTTCATTTGCTTATTCCAGTGTACTAAACAATTATCCATACCACTAAGATAACAGTGAAATGAAAACTTCAAAGATAATATAGCCAAAGTTAACCCAACAAAAGAATTTTCTAACAGAAGCAAACTTCTGTATAGGTACAGGACAATATCAATTGTCCTGTGCCTATACTAATTTTATTCAAAGTTAGCTCAACTTCATCTGGGCGCTGAGAAAAAAGAATGTCTATTGATACAGTGTTAAATTTGCACAAAATGAGTGAGTTGCACCTTGATACCATTACAGAAAAGAAAAAAAAAGGAAAAGGGAAAAATATGATAGTGATCTTGAACAAACCATTCCTGCTATATTGGGCCTTGCACTTAAGATTTGAGAACTCCAGTAGCATGAGTAGCTGCTGTAAGGGAGCCTGCTAGAACTCCCTGTGCTGATCTGTCTGGGAGCTAGTGGCTGTTATGGCAGAGATGGCATTCCAGCCTGTCAGGAGAAGACATATGATTTTGTTTGTTACACGAAATAAAAGGTACCACAGTATCAGAAGAAGGAGAAACCTCTCCATGGATGGTATCTGCCCAGAGTACCATGGAAATGTTATCTGGGGTCTGCCTGCTGATTTTAATTTTTTCTGGCAAAAAAGTTTCCTAAAAGAGTTCTAGATATCGCTTTCAGTAGCGTTATTGCAGAGAATAATTTTTTTTCAAAAACAGTTTTGCCAAAAATAATAATTCAATAGAAATTCTTTAACCTTTTCTATTTCTTAAATTAGTACATTAGTTGCTCCTAGTGGTTGCAACCGAATAGACTGATAATCTGCCCATATGCAGCTAAAAGTTTTTTGCATTACAATGAGAAGAGACAGTGATAAATTGCTCAAATCGAATAAAGTAAACACTGAGTGCAAAATCATGCAGAACCTAATTTCAGCAGAAAAGTGACTGAGTACTAAATGCTGAGGGTACAGGGAAAGTATATGCTGACTATTCTCCATTGGAAAGAAACATGTATATTTTACAGACAAAGTGACTTTAAAAATGTAAATCTCCAGGTTGGGTTTAGAGAGAACATTCACTTCAGAACCATTTTAGTGTTTGATTGAGAATTACAAGCCTAGATACAAAGAAACAAGTTCTCTCTTCTAGCAGTCCTCCTTTTCTTCCCATTTAGTAAATGATATGAAGCAAAAGAAAAAATCATCAACCCCCAAACTTAAAAAGAAACAAAATAACTTATTTCAGAATTTTCATTATAGGAATAATATACATCTCTGGAAGATAAATGAGTTTGTTAGGTGCAATGTCAATTGAAAAGTAGAGATACACTGACATTTCTTATAGCCTTCAGGGGTGTCTCTCAAGCTAGACTAACTAAAGAATGACTAGGCAACCCAAAAGCATACTCCCAGGTCCTTCAGAGTAAATTCTCACAGGTATCAACAGCGATCAGTAGATTCTTTGATAAAACGTGTTCCTAAAAGCATTTCATCCATTTATTTCTGTCCTGTTAATTTTTTTTAATTTTAGTTTTTAGTCTTTCTTCGGCAAAGTTTAATTCTTCATGTTTTATATGAAAGACTTTTAAGTCTTAATTTATTTGTTTCTTTCTGTAACTTGTTTGAGATAATTGTCTTTACTATTTGTGACAAAGCATATATTAATTACATTCCTAGAAAAAGAGCACATTCACATTATTGCATCAGACTCAAACTCTTACCATCTTTTTATGTAAATCAGGAATTTTGAAGTCTGGCATTATGACATTACTACCACAGTAGTAACCTAACTTTGGAAGAACTTTCTATACTCTACCTATATTAATCTAACCCCTTCCCCTCTCGTTCCAACCCCCATCCCCCCAAAATCAATGATTAGAATGGGAAAGGAATTATTTCAGATTGTTTCCTCAAGGTAAAAATTATTTCTGAATTAAATCCTCAAGTACTTGTATTGTCTATTTAATCTTACTAAAGAAGCTGTTATTCCTTCTAAGGATGGAGTGATTTATTCTCATGCACAGTGTTCTGTGAAATAATTTGCAAGATAGACTGCAATCCTCAGGTTTTTTACCTATTTCATCAGAAAAGCTTGGGACTTTTTTGCAATGGAGTACTTGTCCTTAGAGCCAAAGCTTTAGTTGAAATATTAATTCTATAAAACTTGTACAAGCTGAAACACTGCTGTTTTTCAATAAAATTTTTATCCAAACCTTTTCTAAGGGGACTCAAACTTCTTTAGCTTTATTTGGAACTTCTTGGCAAATCAACATCTTCCAATCTATGACAGATGCCAGAATAGTTTTTTTTCCTGATGTTTAAACCACAACCTGTTTTTACATGTTACAGCCCTCTTTATACTATTTGTTTTGAAATTCCACTCTTGGACCTCTAGATTAAATTATTCTTCTTATTTTTACCATAAGTGAACTGCCTGTGACTCTTTCAGGTCTTTTGGAACTTCCTTAAGAGGAAGGAGGGCACTACCTCAATCTATTCTGTGTTCTACAGAAATACTCAATTTTAAACTTCCTTAATATCTGAGGTCTAACTGTGTTGTTATGTCAGAAGAAATTCAATGAGAGAAAGATTTGGACTATATCAGAGTGTATCAGTTTCTTATATACTAGGAAATTAGGTAAATTATTTATTTCCAATAACAAGTCCAAAGCATTTCTGGTATTTACCTGCAGTCATATAAAATTGTAATAATGAAGGTTATTAATCATGAAAGGAGTGCTCCTTCATTGAAGCAAGTTATTGCCAATATGCTAGATCATCTGTAAATTTAGTCTGTCAGTTTAATCAACTGCATGGAAAGCAGAACAAAAGAATCATGGAACTCTTCCTTCATGCAGCAATGGTAAAGTCACTCTGGATATGCCTATGAACATCAATACGCAATGAAGAGTTTTTTTCTGGAAGTAAGGAGTGCCATGAGACACAGCACCATAACCTCTGGAAAGCATCACTTTACTTAAAATGCCATTGCTAAGGTTTTCTTTTATCTAGTTATGTGCAGATACTGAGAAGCAGACCTGTGAGGAAGGCAGGTTGTACATTTAGGTTTTAGTTGTAAATCATGCAGTATAACAATAACAATGCCAAAGACAACTGTTTGATAGTTAATCATCTCTGCAAGAATAAATCATGATTTATTGATATTCATTCAATAAAAACAACTCCCTAAAATTATCACCAATGGAAATCTGTGTCATATGGTGATCATAATTAGAGTGTCTCAATTGCATTTGTAATTACAGTAATGACTTGTATTCAAATATATTTATTTTCCTAATCTACAGCTAAAACTGAAAGACCCCAACACCTGAGCTACAAGCTCATTGAAGGGGTTGTACTTTAAAAATATACAAGGTTCCAACAATATCTGCCCTCTGGATATATAAGAAGATCCTTTGGTTCTTTTAACAGCTTAAGAGAGAGCACACAGGAAAAAAGCTGCATACATTTTTTCAGGAGGTACTTTTACTCGTAAGCTTTAGAAAAAGTTCAAATGGTAACATCTAACCAAAGTAAAGCATTCCACAAAGCCTTGACTTAGCACATGCTAACCCATACAGCTGAGCAAAATCTAACCCATCCAGTGTCAAGATATCCAAAATAGTAAGAAAGGAGATTAGGAGAAGAAGAAGAAGAAAGAGAGAAAAAGAGAAAGTTATAGCTACCCCTGAGATTCTGTGCAAGTCCATCTTCCACATGTCCAGGTGGCAGGGTTCGAACAAACATAGGGAACACATGTTGCTGGTTCCGTTTGCTTTGGTCCCCCTGTGACCACATACCCTGCGCCCAGGCAGGAATTCCAGTGTCCCAGCCATTCTGGGCCTGGGTCAGAGGCTACAGTGGGTACAGTTTGGTGCAGTGCTCCCAGTATGCCAGTGACTGACAGCTGCTCTGGGGCTGCCCAAGGAGGTTCCAAGGGGCTGGGGTGTGTAACAGGGCACTACTGCACCTTTGTGAAATTCAACCTGTCCCTTCTACACACACACACACACACACACACACACACACACACTTGAGTTGGTCCAATATACATATACAGATCTCTCAGTCAGAGAAGNGCCAATAATTAATACAATAATCCTGTGTCTCACAGACGCTTACTGAACCATGCTTTTATTCCAGCTGCTAGGAAATGGAAAAAGGAAGGTGTCCCAGTCATTTTGAGCCTGTATTAGATATAAAACTAGCTCAGTATTGACATGTATTCTAAAACAATTCCTCGTAATATATATACGCTGTAAAGGACCATCGAACACATTAAACAATATCTTCTATACACATATACAGATCTCTCAGCCAGAGAAGGTTCAAATGTACACTAACTGAGCAGTGTCATCTAAGGGTACTGAAAATACTAATGCATGAGCCAGTTTATGTCACATATTTGGAGTGTTGAGTACATAATCAGTCAGGACTCATGGCTTTTAATATCTGTAAAACCTTCTACTTTTATGCTTATAAATGCTTTATAATCTGTTACAATTTTCTATAATCTGCTTAATAGATCTCAGTCATTTAGTATTCTTTTATTCATAAACCTTTAATACAAAGATTGTCACATTTCTTTTTGTCAGATATTTTCCTATTGCTTGAACAGCAAAATTGTGCCCATAAACTCTAAACTCTTTCCAATGGAGACTAGGGTGACAATAATATATTAACCACCAATGCTACCAGGCAAAAACATTTAAGGGTCAGCATGCCGTAAGTGTAAAATAGATTTAATTTGTAGAAAAACAGTGTATCTTCCAGTACTTTATTTACAGATGTGAATACAGCATATGGGTAGGTGTCCTTAGCATATCCAAATACTTCCTGAGAGCACCCAATTGAGATAGCATGTCCCAGAATCCCCTCCAGTTTCTTCATTTTATCACTTCTTTTACAGGAGTCTCTCATTTTCAGTTGCCTAGGAAAGGCAGTCTTCCAAATATCCCAGAAGATCATGAGGTATGATCAAAATAAATCCTTTGTATAGCAACTTGGATGAATGAATCTTTTTACTTCTGTAAACATGAATTTGACATATAATATTCTTTTCTAACTGACAATTTCTTTTTCTTTGATAGAGGAGAATATTATAGTTTGTAGCAGTAGGAAAATAGTAGTTCACTTTTAGAAGTCATTGAAAATGTCTTTGCATTGGCATATGACAGTTTCACAAACAGTTTTTTTCAGATTCTGGAGTACAGTTTTCATTAGAAGTCAAAACACATGCAAACTTACTTTTGATTTAGTAGCATAGTATGGTTTCTTCCATGCAGTTTTTAGTCTCTACTTCCAGAACATTACAAAAGA
This sequence comes from Pachyramphus minor, assembly GCA_013397135.1. Classification (NCBI taxonomy): domain Eukaryota; kingdom Metazoa; phylum Chordata; class Aves; order Passeriformes; family Tyrannidae; genus Pachyramphus; species Pachyramphus minor. The sequence goes on along the minus strand of VYXB01000061.1, from coordinate 41,295 downwards.
AGATTAAATGTTAATGTTACTAAGCATAACTGTACCCCAAAAAAAGGCAGTCTTTCAGGAAAGATAAAATGACAGGGATCAAAATAAACTATTCAGTGAAAGGTTGTCAGCAAATTAGTCAATCATCTGTATAATTTGTGTTCCACCCAATGGACTCCATCTGCTTTCAGCTTTCCCATTTTTCACAAAGCCCAGCTTTCACTGTGCCCTTTCTTGGCACATGAAGTCAGAAGTTCCTTTTTAACATCGTTAGCAGTGAGCAGTCCTTGTTAAGCACAGGGCCTTTGATTTGCAGATCAGACTCATCCTACCAACATCAAGTCTGTACATAAGACTTTCTTAATTGTGTGCTGGTCTTGGTATTAGGTATTTTAAAGTTCTATATGTGGTGGGCAGAATCATAATATGAAAATAGACCTGGAGTGGTCTTTCTTACCAATTTGCTACACAGAGGCAGACAAAACCAAGAACAATATATATGCATTTTCTTGACCGTTCTTAGATAGATAGACTGACTATCTTCTGTGACTATTCTGTGGCTATCTGATCATCAGCTCAATATGAAGCGATGAAACATGAAGTATAAAGAAAGAACAATTTCTACTCAGTCTTATCTAAGATATCTAAGTATTTTGCGTTCCCCTCTTCAAAACCCTTTCATTTTTCATTCTGTCCTGTGTCAAGATTCATTAGTCTGCCTTACTGGCCTTCTTTGTCCAAAAGGTCTGTAGTATCACTTAATCTTCCATGGCTTCATGCTCTGCTTCTGGTATGTTAGAACTCCACAGGTTTGGGTTCTGAAAATCCTATTCACTCACCTTTAAAATAGACATCAGATTTCACCATTTACAGGGAATGGCTTTGAGTCCTTTCCCCTGTTCCTGTGGGGTCCCTTCTACGGATTGCAATGGGACACTTGCTTTACCATAATCTTCAGGTACGGCTACAGAGAATGGCTTTGAGTCCTTCCTTTGCTCTGTGGAGGTCCCTTCCCACTGCAGATAGTCTTAAATAGACCTCTCCTTGTGGGTCCACCGAGGACAAGAGCTCTTCCATTCTCTGCTGTCCTTTAGGGTCACAAGTAAGCTGCACCAGCGTGGATCCCTCACTGGGACTACAAGTCCTACCCGGGACAACTTGCTCCAGCGTAGGTTTCTCTCTCCACGGGCCACAGGTCTCCAGCAGGACTCTGCTTCATCTCAGGCCTCTCATGAGGGGCCACAGCCTCCGTATGCTCTCGTCTGCTCCGGCCCAGGCTCCTTCATGAGCTGCTGGGGGGTCTCTGCACTACGGAAGCACCACTGGGAGTTGAACCCAGGATCTCTTATTTATCACTAATCTTCTGCAGGTGACAGGGGTTTTCAAATTTCAGTCTTTCCCTGCTGGAGGGAGAGGAAGCTCCCCCCATGCCTCAGCTCTCTCCTGTTAGACTGACCTTGGAGCTGCTGGTTATCTCAAGTCCTCTTCTGCTCTCTGCTGCACTGGAATTTCTTCTGCAGTACATTTCATGCAGGGCAGCTTCTCTCTGGAGTTTTTTTTTCTCCACTCTGTTACATGTCTCATCCAGGGGGCTTCAGTGCCGCACCTGCCCCCAACCCAGGGCCAGGGAAGTTGGAGGTCCTGGCCCCCCACTCAGGGGCCTGCTGCCTCCCTCTCTACATGGCCTCTTAATTTCTTCTGCGCAACCCCTCTTCTCTTCCATTTTCTTAAATATGTCATTAGCAGAGACATTTTGACATTTACTACTTTTGATTGGCTCTGCTCTGGAAATCCACCTGGACCTGACTATTTCAGCCCAGGGGGCTGCTAAACCCACAACAGGTATAAAGCTCTCATAAAGCTCCATAAAATAGCTCTGACCTAACTGTTCACCCACATATGAGCATCAGCACTATTGTCAGCTCTAAACATCCAGAAATACCAAGTCAGTTTTCAAGGTTTTGAATAATTTTTTTTTATTTTTCAGTGTTGCTCTTAGAATTAAATGTTTTTCAGTTGGGGTTAGTTTCTAAAGCCAGGAGGACTGAGAAAATCTCTTTTTAATAAAGAGATTAATAAATGAATCCAAGGGCTTCTTAAGACAAAACAGATAATAAGAATGCCAGAATTAACAATGCAAAGTCAAAAGCGAAGCGTTGTCTTACGCTCAAATCTAAACATAACATTTCTGCTTCAAAGTTGCACACATGACGGGTTTTTTTCCAGAAAAACTAATTTAATAAATCCCAATTTTCTCTGCTTTTTTGGAACTATTTGTAAGACCTCGTGGTAAATAACTTCAAGGAAATTATCTTTTTTTTTTCTTCACCAAGCTATTTTTCAAACAGAAAAGTTTCCTGACTATTCACCATGCAGATTTAAAAACTGGTGTCTTATCACAACGACAGCAGTGATGAAAATAATGCTTGGCAGGGGCTTAATCAGCTCTGCTGGTGAATCTGCAGCTATTCCAAATAATTATTGACCAGTTTAAATTTTTATGGGTCTATTGTTTATGTGACATTTTAATGCTGTAATCTGATGAACAGTTAGTGATGAACTTTGGTCTCATCATTTAGTCTCCTTTTAGTAAGTAACGGTACATTTAAACTCACTGAATGACACTATGGAACTATCATCTGTTAAACTGTATAGAGCTTTATATAACAGAGGTTGCTTTACAGGGCATACAATACATGAAGATGAAGACTCTTCGTTTTCTTTCTGCTCCACTTTTTCTCCTTCTTCTTTATATTCTGTACAACTTCATATCATCTTTAATGTATGTTTTACCTGACACTAACAAATGTTCTTAAATATTAGAGAAGACATACAGTGGATTCTGGCTGCGCTGAGAATGTTCCATGTTAACTAATTTTTTATTTACTCAAGAACACTACCATTCTTGTTTGGATATCTAAAACAGCACCAGAGACCAGAGTGAAAGGTAAGTCAGAATGGAAGGTAAGTTTCAGTCAATAATTCCTGCTTGTCAAATTCAAAGAGGACAAAGGAAAAAATCAGAACTTATTAAAAAATCACCTCTACTGAAGAACAGAGATTTTTCACAGGTTTGCTACTGTGAGATTGCATATCTATTTAATGGAGACTAATAGAGCTAAAGTAGTATTAAGAAAAAATTCTTTTAATGATAAATTAAAAAGAAATAGTAGGATACTTCCTGAATCAGAGATGGAAAAGTGGAAATCCTCTACAAACTTCTTCATTACCCACATTTAGTAAATGCTACCTAATGCTAATAAAAACCACTGCAATGATAAGTTGTGCATAGTTAGGTCACTATAAAAATAAAGTCATGTATAATTTAAGAAAGTCAAGATGTTATTGATGTTAGAACCAATCAGGAATCAAAATGTGTTTCCAACAACAATCAGCTTGATTTATTTTTTACTTTAACTAAATTAACATGTTCCCTTCAAATGTTTTTGTTTAATAAGTTAGCAACTTTTAATAAGGTTTCTGTTTGATAAAAGAGAAACCTTTTCAATTGCAGTGTTTTCATCCAACTCTAGCAAGGATTGTGACTTTTTTATTTTCTTGACATCATAATTCTTCATTCTCCTCAGTAGATCACAAATATTGTTAATGAAGAAATTATTTTTTTTTTATAAAGATAAGAAAGGTCTAGATAAAAAATCTATCGACTTTCTAGTATATAGAACAGAAACTGCAGTACAGTGCTTGCAGCTGGGTCAGGCACGCACCTAGACACAGATTTACTAAAAATACAGAAGTCCATTTTGTGACGTTTAAGCTGAAGCTAATAGCAATGCAATGACTTACAATGATCCAGCAGCTTTTACTGGAAAAAAATTACTCTTCTAGTAGTTCTCTGGAAAGTGTGTCACTGCACACACCTCGCAGGGTTTCCTCAGGGACTTAGCTGCCAGTTCAAGCAAGGACATAAATAAAATAGTGACTTTCCACTTTTAAATCTTATGCTGCGCTTTGAATATTACTGTAACACACAAAATATGACCAAATATGACCAAAATTTTCAAGTGGGATTGGCCATCATTTTTTTCTTACTGCTGATACAGCCTCACGTATTGAGCAGTCAAGGATTTTTCTCAGGTTGGCATGCTAACAGAGTTGTGGAGGAATTTGTCATAATGGGATAAATTTTGCAGTATAAATCACTCTAGAAAACTGAAAGAAATATGATTCCCCATAACTAAGGAGGAATTACATTTATTCTATTTGGTACCAGTCCAAAGGCAGTTGGAGAACACAAAAACATATTTATTGTAGACTTACTTAAAATATTTGAAACGTTTTTCATTATTTCCTACATAAACAGCATCTCTGGAGTTAGCAAATTATGTCTCTGGCATTGGATAACCAATAATTACTTTTTTCATGAAACCACATTAGTGTCCTAAGTGATGCAGCCACTTCTGTGTAAAAATGGCATGAGTTTGATTGTAATTATTCTTCAGTTTGTGGCAGTCTCGGCTCTACAGTACACTCTACAAGGCCTGACTCAAATCTAAAAATAGCATGAGCTGTGACTGCTTTGTCCTTTTTTGACACTAAAAGAGTGTAAATATGGAAGGAAAATCCACTTTGCATGTTATTAAAAGGTTGGCAGCTATGAACAGTTACCACATTTCATTTAAAGATGTTCTCTGCTCATTTTTTCCCCTCAAAGTCACCAAGAAAATAAGGGAATAAGAACCTGTAGACAGCCTGTTAATGAGAAAAGACAGTTTCTGAGAGTTACCTGGGGGCAGGGGAGAAGTCATGGCCTCACACAGAATAGCAAGTTCGCAGCAGAATTCCATGGGAAATAGGAATGCCATAGACTTTACTGCTGACCTGAGAAGGAACTGATTTCTAGTCCTTCGTGTAACCAGCACAAGCATGGAAGCCCAGACCTTCTCTTCCTGGGAGATTAGACACAGTTTCCTCAACTAGAAAAGTTGAAGGAGGCTGTAATAATCTCTACTGGCCGAGTTAGCTTCTTACAAGAACAGCCCAAATCCTGGGCATTTCTCAGTATGTCACAGCACTTAGATGGGAAGATATGAAACATAGTCAAGTCTTATCACATGGCTTTTTTCTTTTATTTGTGGAAATAAATGGCACTTATTTGAGTAAGTTGTGTGTCTTGAGTCTTGAATCAGTTTCTATTCCAACGAGAGTGGTTGGGATCTCCTTCCTTACTGACTTACTACTTTTCACAAGTAAACATTTTTTGCTATGACTTTTAATCTATCTCTTAATTTGCCTCTTAAGTGATTCCTTGAAATTTAGTATTCTCCAAGTATTATTTTTAAAATAATTCTTTAGAGTTGTCCTGGTTTCACCTGAGATAGAGTTAATTTTCTTCTTTTTAGTAGCCAGTGCAGTGCTGTCTTTTGGATTCAGCAGGAGGATAATGTTGATAACACACTGATGTTTCAGTTATTGCAAAGTTGTGCTTACTCTAAATCAGAGACTTTCAGTTTCCCATGCTCTGCCAGTGAGGAGGTGCACAAGAAACTGGGAGGGAGCATGGCCAGGACAGCTGACCTGAACTAGCCAAAGGGATATTCCATATCATAGAATATCATGCCCAGTATATAAACTGTAAGGAGGGGCTGAGAGCCACCAATTGCTGCTCAGGGACTGGATGAGCATCAGTAAGTGGGGGTTGAGCAATTCTATTGCACATCGCTTGTTTCCTTTGGGTTTTATTCCTCTCTCTTATTTACATTATAATTTGCAGTAGTAGTATCCAGTTACTATTGTTATATTTTATATTTTGTTTCAATTATTAAATTGTTCTTAGTTCATGGAGTTTACTTTTTATTTCCAATTCTCCTTCCCAGCTGGGGTGGGGAGGGTAGGGAATTAGTGAGCAGCTTTGTGGCACTAAGTTGTCAGCTGGAGTTAAACTGTGACAATAGTTTAATCCTTTAAGGTAACTTTTGGGAAAAAGAGCAAATAGAATCATTGTCTTACAGAGTGTTCTGCAATGGGAGATGCTGGTCCATTATGATCCCCATAAGACAGGCACTCAGACCTGTAAGATATCGTTTTGAATGCCATTTACTAGGATTAAAATGATAAGAAAAGAATAGCACAGAAAATCTTACATCTCCTTAGTTGCTGACAACCCACAATGCAAGACAGACCCTGTGTAAAGAAGAGATTTTCCTCTTTTGATCATTTGAGATATTATTGAATTTTCTTACAAGGAAATTACTCGATCTATCATTTCTGCATTCAAACAGAAGTGATGGTCACAAGAGAACTTCTTGCTGTCCTTTTAGCTAAAGGCAAGGCCACACAGATGGTACATTCACCATCTGGCTGAGGTCATCCTGTGGCCAAGGGACTTGTACCACACCATACAGTCCCGAGGGCCTTCTGGATGGGCAGTATGGCATAGCAGGGGCCTGGACATGCTTCAGCTTAACTAATGTGGATCACTAACTTCTTGATATGTAATGGTCTTCCAGTCAGGATGAATACATAGTGGAAGGTAGAGCATCTGTTTGAAAGCCAAAGCCAGTGACAGAAATAGGAATACAGAAGAAAATGCCTAAAAAGGAAAAAAAGAAAGCATTCTTACTTTATCCAGGTGGAACAACAGATACCTAATTTTAAATATCACTTTTACAAATACACTTTTGCAAAACTTCTTTTAATTTGTACAATTCTTTTGAACTGTGGGCTTTTCATTTTATTCCTAGACTATTGAATTGGGACTGTTTAATACAGAAAATCAAGGTATTTCACATGGAACAACCTGCTTTAATTTTTTTCTAAGGCTGATATAATCCTTATGTTCAATTTAACAACACTGTAAGCATGTGTCTATCTTTAAATACAGGTCAAATAACCTATTAAACATTTCCACTGCTGCCTTTCTGCATTTATTTCGCCTGATACTTATACAGCTAATCAAATCCACATTTCATTCCAATCACTGAAAATTCAGATGTGTTTTGCTATTCATACATGACAAAATTTGAATCAAGTATGCGAGATACTCTAAAGAAACAATTCAAGGTAATGATTTCAAATCCAATACAGTTGATTTTAAAAGACAAAAGACTAGTCCCAGCTAAGGAGCTTTGGACCACAGTGTGTTTAGCTTCCCTGTAAAATCCATCATAAGCACATATATTTTCTCTATATATTCTACATGTATTATTGCTTTTCTTTCTTGTGGCTTGATCCTGGCTGGAGGTCAGGTACCCACCAAAGCTGCTCTGTCACTCCCCTCCTCAGCTAGACAGAGGAGAGAGAATGTAATAACAGACTCATGAGTTTAGGTAAGGGTATTATGGGCAAAACAGACTTGACTTAGTGAAATTGGTTGAGTTTATTACCACTCAAAATCAGAGCAGGATAATGAAAAGCAAAATAAATCCTAAAAACACCTTCCCCCACCCCTTCACATGCCTAATTTATTCCCAATTCTCTACCTTCTCACCTCCCTGCAGCAGCACATGGAGATGGGGAATTGTTGTTACAATCAGTGCATCACGTGTTATTTCTGCCACTGCTTCCTCCTCAGAGAGAAACGTCCTCCCACTGATCCAATATGAGGTCCCTCCCACGGGACACAGTCCTCCACAAACTTTTCCAATGTGAGTCAGTCCCACGTGTTGCAGCTCTTCATGAAATATCCCATCATGGGTCCCTTTACTTCCATGGACCAGAGGTAGATTTCTTCTCCACCATGGACCTCCATAGGCCACAAGAGGACAGCCTTCCTTGCCATGGTCTTTACCATGGGCTGCAGAGGAATCTCAACTCCAGCTACCTCCTCCTCCTCCTTCACTGACCTTGGTGTCCGCAGAGCTGTTTCTCTCACATATTCTCACTCCTCTCTTCTCTGAACACAACTTCATCTGTTCAGTAGTGATTTATTTTTTCTTATGTATGTTATCACAGAGGCATTGCTACCCTCACTGACGGGCTTGGCCTCGATCAGCAACACATATGTCTTGGAGTTGGCTGGCGGTCTCTCTTTTGGCCATGAGGGAAGCTTCTGCCAGCTTCTCAGAGAAACCATCCATGTAACCCCCGTGCCCACTACTACCAGAGCCTTGCCATGCAAACCCAGTACATTCTTGCAATTCACCTGTCAGAGCTTATCCTCTGTGCTATTATTACTGGATCTGTACTGGATTAAATGATTTGATATTACCACCGATTTTGTATATTATGACAAAACACAACACCTTATTTTGCTGTATCCATAGAATAAAGGTGAAGAACCAATTCAGATGAGTTTAACAGGCCTGGGCCTGTCAAAAAGAACAGACAATAAAAGTTATAAAAGCTACTGCTCGTATTTCAAAATCTCAGTAATTCAAAAGTTAGAATATTTCTTCAGATATTGAAAGACAACATAGAAGTAGATAATCTGCTAAATTGTAATAGCTGTAATCTTTTACAGATTGTTAAAATTACAGGATTTAGACATAAATAAAATTGATTGGGTTTGCCCTTGTGAATAGAAAACCAAAGAGGAAATTATTCTAGTTGTCTCAAGAATTAATCAGTGCCACCAAAATTTCATTTAAACAAAAAAATTACATTAATATTTTATTTACAATTCTCTAGTATGTTTTCAAAGAATGTGGATGTATAGTAGATGATTTTTAAAATGTCAGATCACTTGTTAAAAATGCTATGCAACTGAAAAAGCAAAAATGCTCATATAATCTTTTCAAATAGCGAAAGGCTGGTTCAAATTTTTGTATTGTTCTACTGTGAGCACTTGTTCAGAAAAACCCAGCATTTTTGGGCCGTTTATCTTACAGGAACCATTTTTTTATAGTACCATTTAATGAAAACAGAAAGTTTCTTCAGGGTAGCACAACATATTTTATTTACTCAGAGCTAAAAATAGTACCACTCTGCAGAGAACACAGTATTACCTATTTTTTTTATTTCTTTTCTATAGCATATAGTAGGAAACAAAAATCACAGTTTCATACACCATATATAATAGAACACACTGTACAAGCAAAACACTTGTGATAGTCTTCTGTTTCTGAATATTTTTCAACATGAGTAGGCCTATTGAAGGCAATCTATGAAGACCGGAAATTAAAGTCCAGGTTTGCATTAATTCCTTACACCAGTAATTTATAACTACTAATTCCTTTAAGCAGTCATCTTTCTCCAGTTTAATGCACTACTAATCACAGGGAAGAAAAGACAATTTCACAAGGATCTTAGTATTCTGAGACTTCAGGAAAGTGAAATACTGAGCTTGACATGACATAATAGTGATATAACAACTATTTTCCATTAATATTTTCTCAAATTTCAACTCAAATGACAATTTAGCAACAATTGTTATCAGTATAATAAAAATTGGAGCGATTTGTGAAATCACTCAAAAGCAATCTGCATTCTAGAAACAATGCTCTATCTTCTCACTGTCATTGTCTTCTGTGCTTTATAAAACTTTCATTTTTAAGTGTTCCCCAATGACTTGAAATGTTAATCTGTTTTATAAAGCAAGCTCTGTCCTGAATAATTTGGTAGCACAAGTAGCAAGTGCACCATTTTCTTGTTACCTGAGATACATATTCATTGCATTTTGTTGCCTTCATTAAAATTTATTGTCTGGAATACACTGGATTATCCAGAGTGTACATATTTAAATTGAGTATTTTTCATTCAAATTGAAGTCAGAAAGGATGTGAGGTGCAGTTACCTCTGAAACTACAGAATAAGCAAGTATTACAAAGAAGGAAATTGCTGTTAGCAAGAGCAAAGAAGAAGAGAGTGAAGCTGCTAAAGTCAATTACACCTACATTTGCAGTGGTGAGGCACTGGAACAGGTTGCTCAGGGAAGCTGTGGATGCCCCATCGCTTAAGGTGTTCAAGGCCAGGTTAGATGGAGCAATCTGGTCTCGTTGAAGGTGTCCCTGCCTATGGCAGAGGGGTTGGAAACAGGTGATCTTCAAAGTCCCCTTCCAACCCAAACTGTTCTATGATTCTATGACTCCGCAATTTGCCAAATCAAAAAGGAGGTGTGATTTTTATCTGTGGGATACACTGGATTATAGAAAGACATATGCCTATGAATATCTTTATTTTCATGAATAAATTTATTATCATGGAAAAAAACCCTTGCATATGCTTGGATGGAAAGATGAGATTCTCCTGTACTGACCAGGAAGGTCCACGCAAGCCAATATGGTAGGAGTGTAGAGCAGTGCCCAAAGCCTCATCTGCAAGAGTGTTAGGGCACTTTGTGTATGAGACTACAACAGCTCTGGGAGCAAGCTCTATCATTACTCCCAAGGGAGAGAAGTGAACAAAGTCATTTTCTTTGGCTTGTAAAAGACTTGAAAAATACTGAAGAGAATTTGTGGTTTCCCTTGCTTAAACCTCCTGCCATAACTTCCCTGTGCATATGCAATGATTTGTCCTACTCTTACCAGATCTTTTTTGGCAGATACTGTAGTCTGTTGAGGAGAACTGGGTTTGAAGTTTGGTTAGTGCAAATTTAAGGTGATATTCTCAATTTCTGGATTACAATTTCATTATGTTCTATCAACATGGAGAGAGTTTCCTTCCTTCCCTTGACATGCCTCACATGGAAGATAGGTGGTATAAGTAGCTGATAGAAGTAACTGGGGACATTCATACACTGTTTGTGACCTGACCAGAAAGATCAGACCACAGCAGTTCACAGCTTTCTCCTTTGTAGTTCCTGTTAACACAAACTAGACAGTTATGTGCAGTTCTAAAATAATATAATAGCTTGAAGAGATTATTTCTTACTAGTAGAACCTTCATATTTAAAGTTGAGGGTTTTTTTACTAAGTCAGCCAAGTTCTTTTGACATTGTTAAAGACTGAGGCCTTTTTAAAGTTGTCTAGCAGAATATATAAATGGTGTTGCACTTAACCTAAAGAAGATGAATAAGTACAACAATATTTCCATAAACAAAGGAAAAGAACTAAAAAGTAACTGTAAGAGTGGGCACTTTCAAAAGGAGAAAAAGGTGAAAGGTATTATTCAATACATTTATCTGTTTCTCCATGGATAGATTTGAAGCATGTATCCTAACAAGTGCCACAGGTTTTAATTAAAATTACACTTTCCTATGCATTTAACAGATTATTATATAAAAATTCTTCCTGAACTACATCAAAACATAGAGGAGCACAGGAAAACACAGAAGGTTTTCATAGCAATCTTTCATGGTGGATACAATATTTTTTAGAATATTTATTAGAATGTTCCTATATTTAAATGGAATAAAGCAAAAACAGCCTATGGCTGGAGATAAGATTTGTATTCGTATCTAAACAGTCTTAGACCGCTGACTAATTTTTAAGTCAATAAGTTGATATTAAGTGTGACATACATTCACTAGTTGCAAATAGGCACCATGGCAGAAGAGAATTCAAACTTGTTTCTTTTGATACCATCTTTTGAAAAAGTAAGATTATGTGAAACTGAAATCTTCCTTACTGCCCTTTGGAACTCCTTTGATTTAAAACAGATGTAATAGAAAAAATTCCATCATACTATACTAGTTTATGTGCTGTCACATTGCAAAAACAAAATCCATAATTCCAAGTTACCTGTCAATTAAGATACGATTTTAAATTTACCTATGTCTATATGTTCTACAAAAAGTAATTAGGCCTCAAGATGGGCCTCTGAGGTAAGTATTATTACTAGGTTCATCTTTGAGAGCTCTGCTCAAAGGAAAACCTTTCTTTCACTTCTTAGAAGGTCAGAGCTGATAAGCTTAATAAGGTAAAATTATCCTGCTGTTGAATTGCTAGAGCAAGGTAAGCTGTTGGAAGCACAGATGTCAGTAATTAAGTGAGATCAGCAAGAGAATTCCTGCTTAAATTGCCTATATTCTTATGAATATAGCCATATGTCTTACATTATACAGCCATTGGCCTGTCACTTAAAATAATCCAGATTATTTTTGTACCACCCTTTCCAACAGGTGGTTTTTTACAAGTCATGCTGTTACTGCCCTACTATTTCATTCCCAATCTAAACCTCTCATTTCTACCTGACACAATCAATCTTCTTATCTAGGGTCCTGTGTTTTCTTTCACTTTATTTAGTAGTCCTCTTTCTTCTAAACAATTTGAATGCATTCTCTGTTATTATTTTAATATTCAGACCTCTATATTGTCTTAGATTAATAAGTATCAAGATACAAATTGCCTACGTATTTATAGTGCATTATTTTGGATTTCTTCTTCTAACTTTCTCTCATTGTCTCTTATGACTTTTGCCTTTCCCTAAACTGAAAGATTTGAGCATTCAATAGCTTTTAAAGACATAAAGGGTATCTTTATTTACTTAATGAGAACATCAAATTTTATGTAGTGACTTCTCCAGCTTGCACAACTGTTTCAAGTTAAAGCTTCTATTTTAGGAAGAGGTAGACTATTGGTTCTGTTCAAATGATACAACTTTTACACCTTTTACACCCTCCTTGGCAATTGAGTTCAGATTTCAGCCATTGAATCTGTAAATACTTTGACTACTACTACTACAAAAAAAAGCGCTTTACAGTACTGAACACCTTCTCCTCTGAAAGTGATTACAAACTAAATAAGTCACCTTAACTTCCTTGCTTTTGAGCTAAATAAACTGGCTTCTTCTTTACTGTGTAATTAAAAATTGAGAGCTAGACCACAGATCAAACCTCTGGTTCTGCAATATAAAGAGAAAAGTCTCTTACTGCATATAAATAATTTAAAACTTTTTTCCTTCCTAACATAGCAGTTGAATACACAGTCCTTTGTGTGGCTCGAGACTGCATCAGATAACTGGAACCAAGTCCTGACTGCAAACTGAAAATCAAACTGATCATTAAGTTACTGATCCTTAACAAATAGTTATTTGAGACATACTAAGGAGACTGAACAAAATGTCGATAATATATAATTAATGTTAAGTGTCTTCTCATTCTTCTGATTTCTCAGACATACAACCCAAAACATATGAATTTGATATACAAATCATACATCTCGTATGGCTATTGTGATATTTCTGCCAATCACTAGCACAGTTACCAGATTCCTAAAAGATCTGTGTTGGTGTGCTTCTACTATCTTAAATTTTAATTTAAGAAATGTAAATTTAAAAAGTAATAATTGAATGCTGATCCTATCTCAAAGTTCCTTTCAAGCTTGTTAGCTACAATCCATTTTAAAAAATCTATATTCAATAAAAGTAACTACAGCAATCATTTTTTTCCTCAGGCAATGAACTTTCAATTAGTTCAGCGGATATTTTTTGCAGAAACTCAGTACCCAGTAACATGGCTTGTTTCCTTTGAACCAAGGTGCTTTGAGTCATCTCTGTAGATCCAATTCCAGAAAAATCTGTGGGATCCACTTCTTCAGCACCTGGCCCAGAGTCTCTATAGACAATCTTAGAGTTGCACTGTGACATTTTATATATGCTAGAAGTCAAGTGTAAGGAGAGGATCTGTTTGTTTTCTCCAAGACCTTAATTTTCTCTTCTTTCTCAAAGTGCAGTAAATGCAAACACAATATTGATTATATTAAGAAGCAAAATTTATTGCACTGTACTCTTTTTAAACTTAAGAATTAATTATCCCAAAGGCAAGAAGCAATACTGAGATGACCATCAGTATTACTATCAGTGTTGCTCTTCTAAGCACAATTCAAATACAGCGACTTTTTTTGGCAAATATTTGAAAATGAAAAGCATCTGCTTGAAAAAAAAATATCTACTAGCTGAAAATGTAAATAGTGACTTGTGTATGTGTAAGCATATATGGGGGCTTTCTGTGTATACCCAGTCATCTGTGCTGGATAAACCATGACAATATCTTAAATCTCATCAGCCACTCAAATGATAGTTATATTGGTTGCTGTAACTTCTTCTGGATTTACTTATAAAAAACAAGCTACTAACAAAATAATAATGTTGTGAAAAAAAGTTTTCTATGTCAACAGCTGATTTGTCTACGTTATTGTTCCTTGAGTGGTTAGGAAAGGACCTAAGCAACAAGCTAGAAGTTATAATACTTTTGATTAGCAGCAACTGTTTAGTGGTTGGATCCAACCTTCTTTTTCTCTTCTGTTTCATCTGCAGCGAACCCACCAAAACAGTATTAACTCTGGATGGAGACAGAAGGCTTCCTGCCAACTCTTCAGAGACTCCCACTCCCAAGCCTCTGTCAGTCTGGAGTCCACATGGGCTAAAAACTGCAACTGGTCCTACCAAGCATCCTGATTGTTCCTTCAGTGTCTTGCCTTCTCTCCTTCCTCTTCAGCATGACTCAACTATCACATGATGAAGCATTGTCTCCAAGGGAGTCTCCTGCAGCATATACGGTGTCCTGCTTTCAGCAGCATGTGAACAAGAAGCCAAACAGAGTGTCAACTATTCTTTTAAGGTAGGAATCAGTAAGGAGAGAGAACCATATTCTTCAGACCCTGACTGTCAGTCATTGACTTTATCAATTCTCCAAGACAAAACTGAAGACTTCTCCTAGGTTCTTCGATAAGAAAATCTGACATGAACATTTAGATGACAGCTTATATACACATAATTCTCAGAAAAAAAAATTAATAAAATCTGGTACCTCTGCTAGCCATACCAAACCACAAGTATACAAATGCAAAAACAGTCCTGACATCAGCATTGGATAGGGTAAGAAGGCAACTTATATTAAAAGGCTGTTGAATTCCAAAATATTGGCAGATTTTTCGAAGTGCCCTCTCTATTCTCGACAAATTTTTGCCTTCTTCGCTGAAGGAAAAAAAATCTTGCGAAGACAGTTTTCACATCTTATTTCCTGTTCAGTGACCAACTGATGCTTTCTTTATAGTCGTTATCTAGTATTGTGTTCTTTCAGCCAATTGCAACAGTTTTTTGTATTCAACTAACTTCTTCCCATTTAAAATCTTGTTGGTAAAAAAAGACTAGACATTTTCCCTCCATGTAAATAGTTAAAAACATTGTCTGTTCTGAGTTATCTTTTTTCACCATGAAGTAAAATCTCCACATGAGGTTTCTAGTGCAGTTTCACTGTGTTACAAAACCGTCCTTATTTGCCTCTGAAGTCATAACTGTGTAAAAAGGATTTTTAAATGTATTTACAGTCTCAGTAAAGAATGTATTTTATACAATGTATAACCATCAGTCTGGTCAGGGACAAATATTTTGGGCATACCCCACGCCATTATAGATACCCCTTGCAGCTCATGGCTTAAAAAGCAGACAACATTGCCTCATGTTTCCACCAAAGCTGTGGAACACCTCTCTCTCCATAACCCACTGTCTTCACTTTCATACAGGATAAAAAATCCTATTAAAATTACATATAAATCCTTCCAATATAAACTATTCTCAACATGAACAAAAAAATGTAAAATTTTGCCCTGAGAAAATCCCATGACAGGAGATTTGCCTACAGTAGATTTCCAGTAAATAAAGATGAGTCGTGTGATGACTCAACAGTTTTATACCGCTTAATGTGGTGTTTTAAAATAGTTATCTGTCTTGTAGATCTACAGATCAAAATTTACTTTTTTTTAATAGTATTAATATTAGCATATAGTAACTTCTTTATGACTTAAATAGTGTTTTGAGCCTTTCAGTGGCCAATAAAGATGCACTAAGGATTTCATGCTTCAGGCAGCATGAAACATAGAAAAATATTTATAAAAAACCCACTCACTTCTCAAAGCCATTTAACATAGAAAACATGGAGTATTTGTATGCAATGTGTTTCATTTAACCAATATTTATTAAAAAAATATTGACAGTTTACTGACGTTAATAGAATATAAAAACAAGATTTCATATGGTAAGCTTTTCATTAAACAATTTTTTGATGAGTTTCAGACTCTGACCTTGTAGTCCTCCTGATTTACGAGCAAAGAAACCATTACGTTAAGAGACATCAGAATTGTTTCGTTAAGTATCTATTACTGTCACTGTCTGATCACATAAGTGGCCTTGGCAGCATGTTTCTCTAGAGTGTTAAAACCGGAACTTTCCTAAAATACCATTTTCAAGGCACATACTTTTAAACATGGAAATTATATTACTTGTATGTGCTCCATTAACATGATATATCTGGAGGTATTCCAGATATAGCAGCTGCAGAATGTAGCTATTTGGAGAACACACTTTGATGTTTTAAAACGAGAAAAAAAACATAGATTTCTAAAGAGTATTGATTTTCAGTGACAGTGACAGACACAACCAAAAGGAAAAACACTCAATATTAACTAACAATATATTTAACTGCATCTCCAACAATTGCCTTGGGAACCAATGCCAATGAGAATTTGATGTCAAAATTTTCTCAAAGAGATGCTCAGAGCATTAAGTAGTGGATGATAAAAAAAATAATGGTATAGTTATTTGCTACTCTTTGCTAGAAGCAGGCAACTGTCCATTTTCACACATAGCTTGTAGTCTTTGATTTATTTTTTTATTATGATTTTTTAAGGAAGAACTTCATATATTATAGTGCTTTAAACTATACCTAATGAAGTGAAACAAATTGAGCTGGTGTTCATGGAAATACCCACCAATAATTTATTGCTTCAATATCTAAGCTATATTATCAAAGAAGAGACTGTTCTCAGACTTGTTGGAAAGTGTAAGACATCTCTTTTTTTATATCAGTGTTTGAATTTTGGGTTATTCCATTCTGATTTAATTTTCTTACCAACACCAGTATCAGGCAGTTTTGTTGTTTCACCGTTAAACTTAAACACTACTCCAAATGCAGATAAGCAATCTTCATGCTTACATCCCTGGATGAATCACAACTAATAGGAGATGAAGAATTATCTGGCATCATGTTCAATATTACTTTAATCACCATTCCTAACTATAGCCATACTTGTTGAAATTTAAAAGTTAGTTGATCTGACCCAAATTAGAAAGGAAATATTTTATATGAAAAACTCACTGAGGAACAGATTTGTGAAGATGAACATGATATTTATTATTCACTTAAGAATTGACCATAGGAAAATTCTTATTCCTTTTAAAAATACCCTTTTGTAATGGTAGAATTGATCCTTCAAAATCTAAAAGACTGTTTTCATGACCAAAGTGCTCAGACAACAAGCTGCCATAAAAATTTCAGTTATGTCAGCTGTGGAAGTTATCTTTACATTCTTGTACTTTAAGGAATTACCTTGAGACTTCAAAGGATCAAGTTCTTTTGCATAGTTCAACACATTCACAAAATATTTGGCAATAGTGAAGTCATAATTTTTATTACTGATTAATGAAATAATATGATGACAAGTACAAAGGAAGGACCACAGCTTCACAGTGGTACAAACATTTTCCAGCAGACTCATTTGATGAAGTGTAGATACTTACAGTGTAAACTTCCACCTCTAGTTTAGTTTCCTATTCCCTGCAAAAGGTGTTACCCATGTTATCCTAAAGCAGCCCTTGAAAATTCACATTTTTATCTGTTGAGGGCAAAAAGGAATTAGAATAAAAATATGGACCCCAAGACTTGCTCAAAATGCACCAAACTGCATTAACAAAATTTTCTACCATCCCCCTGCACCAGAGATACTGGGGGTTACTGCTGTATGCAGCTCCACTGCAGTATAAGCACATTACACTATAAACATTTAAACTCATACTGCCTAAAAAATACCTTTTACTGAATATTTTCATCTTTAATATTAATAAAATGCTTTGTATTTGACTGAAAATATTCCTTACTGCAGTACTAAATTTAGTTAGGGAAAGTGTCAATCCCCTTTCACCACCTATTAAAGCATGAACGTTTACTTCAATTCAGGAATTGCTATAGATCAGTAAAGTGTTTCTTTGAGAAACAGAGAATCACAGATTCTCAACATAATTTTCTTTCTTTTCACAGGTCTTGAATCTCTGTGACCACTTAGATCAAGTTGTTGTGTGGCTGTTTTCTTCAAAATATGAGCAAAATACAGGACAATTTTGTAACTAAATTTCCATTAAAAGGACCCAGGACAAGTCTTGTGTCAGCTCTTGCACAGCTGCCTGCGTATCAGATAACCCATGTTCCAAAAGGTGGTAATATCTGTGGCTGCAAAGAGGGACATCTCTGCAGACATGGAAAGAAAAGAAGTAATGACTGGACCAGCACCACAAATCTCTGGTGCCTGCAGTTCTGACCTCCGTTATTTCTCTGGATTGATTTAATTTTTCCAGTCTTCCAGGAAAGAAGATGAATATTTTCACTACTATAAAGTATGTTAATTACTAGAGACATTAAACTGGTAACAGCAACTAGCAGGAGAGAAAAAAGGAGGTATAGAGAAAAAAGATACTAAAGAAGTTTAAGCATGAGTCAAAGATGAGCGCTGAAAAGGACAAGGAAAAATATATCTTTTTACGTATAAATAAGGGAAAATGAAAAGGAAATAATGAAAAAAAAAAATTAATGAATAGCATAGAAAAAATGGGAGAGGAAAGACGTGCCAAAGAGTGCAAAACAAGGTCAGAGATTAGAAAGTTGCAATGTCTAAATTAGTGAGTTAATTGCATTTACTTATCAGGAATGACTGATAAGAGAAACCTGGAAAAATATAAGAAAAATGGCCAAAATTGATCTTTTCCCTGCTCCATAAATTCCTGGTGCTCCACATGAATTTTCATTTCCATTAAGTTTTCCGAAGCAGGAAGAGATTTTCAAACTTGCTGAGAAGCAACTAACATATCCTGCTTGTGTGGGTCTACAAAATCAAAAGGTGTTGACGCCATGGTCTTGTTTAGACATTTCTTATTAGTCTCTGCCTATTTAGCCTCTGCATTCACTGATGAGATTTTCCAGAACTATCATTTCATTGATTAACCACGTAAGTCTGAAGAAGTATTGATTTTATATGCAACTGGGGGATATTTCTTATTGCCCTAACTTTATCAGTATATTGCTCAGTGCCAATTTAATAAGGGATACAATATTCTCAAAAATGGTGTATTTGGGGGATTTTAAGGGAAACTATGGCAAGACTCCAAATGACAGGAAATGGTTCTTCACACAATATGCAATTAAGTTGTCACAAGTAACTGTAGATGCTGAAAGTTTAAAAGATTCAAAAAAGCCAAAGTTTGCATTCAAATAATTTTAAGGACTATTAGATATAAAGGATCCATTCCTGGTTTTGAAATATCTGAGCTGTAAAATGCTGGAGAAATCCAGGAGGATTTTCTGGGGAGCTGCTACTTGCAATATTCTTACCTTTTCTCCAGATAATGCACCAGGCAAGTAAGCAGTGCAACCACTTCCATCACTCCTGACAATTAATTAGTTCTAAAAATTGCAGAAAGAGATGAACATTCTTAATAGTACTGGAGTTCAGCTGCCAATCAACTGCAAAACTGGAAGACAATTACAATGTTTCAATCACTAAGATGCAACAAATTTTACAGAGAATCAGTTTATAGGTTTTGTCACAAGTTCTGCAAATCAGCTGATTAAAATATTTCACATAGAGATTTTTCAACATTTCCATTGTTATTTCAGGTGGAAATAACTGATTTTGTAAACATTTCTAGTATATTTATCCAAGTTATTCAGTTTAGCAAGTTTGAAATCTATTTCAACTATATTGTTCGACTTTTCTTATTTAATGTTTACTACGGGAAATAAAATTCTTAGGACTTCATTGTGAGAAATAGAATTAATGCAAAGCAAAGGAGCTACATAATAATATTATTAACTCATCAACTTCACTCTGTGGCATTATATTATCAGCTGACCTGACATTATATTCACTAGTAATCAAGACATTTATGAAACTATTAGGTTTCACATAACATCAAATTACAAACTTTTCTGGTTACGTTTTTAGATTTTATTTTACTGTAAATAAATATATATATTATTTTTTTCCATGAGATATTTCTGTTTCTGTTTTTTGGACAGGTCAAGCAGGAATCTGATCTGCATGCTTGTTCATTCTACAGTGGGATTGTATCGAGAGGAACAAATCTTGGAGGAAAAAAAAGCAGAAAAAGATAGAGGGTTCATAGATTTCATTGATACCCTGAATCAGGGAATCAGCTGTGGCTCTGGAAACCTCAGAAGCCAGATTTCTTATTCTGGGGTCAAGCCCAGCTGTGCATCCTTCCATAACTGCCATGCACATAAGAAGATATAAGCTTCAGTTCATATGCAAGCCTGAATTAATATAGGATAGAACTAAGGATAATGTTATGGAGCATTTCAATATCCAAGATGGAAATTTGAGCCCATATTTTTTATACCTACTTTTCAGCAGTGCAGAGCAGAACAAAATCAGAGCTTCATAAGTTATCTTTTAAGAGGAACACTTAATTTTAGCTCACATTTAATTGTCTCATCTTGAAATTCCAGAAAATGGAAAAACAAATCCACTGAGATTCTCATATTTAAACCGAAGAGGCAAGTAGAGGGCCAATGTCAGTACAGTCCCAGCCATTGGGCTTCATCAGGACTATTTTCAGATTACACTAATGATTAAAAAAATCTGGAAATTAATGTCAGCTTCTGTGCAGGAAAGGTTGCCCAAGCAAGAATGAACTGAATTTGAATTAGCTAGGTGAGAGGAGAAAATAGAACAAACATTTTAAAGGACCATAGCACTTTACCCTCCTTATCCATCAGATATCTGAGAGAGCAATCGAGTAAGAATGATTGCATGTTTAAAGCAGTGTTGTGGTTGCCATCTGTAAGGCATTCAGCAAGTGTTAGTGTAGCACTTAGGATAGATACTATCTAGAATATAAGGAAGATCATAAGCCAGCATCTCAAGGGGTTTTATGAAAGACCAACATTTAATAATTCATCACCTCATAATCAATGTGGAGGTGAAATTATTGGGTGCCATCTGTCAATCATACAATATAGAGTGTGCCAGACACTGCATAACTATATAATCAGTGCTGGTTCCTTCCTGATCATATTTTCAGTTTCGAGTATAAGAGGCAAAGGTGAGAATGACAATCACCATGTCAGCATGATGGGCATTATATTAAGCTGCCTAATATTTGCCTAGTTTTGAAAAGTGTCTGTGAGCTATTTACAGACTACCAACTCATGTGGTATTCTGAGTACTGTACACTTACTATGGAAACAGCAATGGAAGAGAGTTCCTCTTTGAAAATGAGGGTGGTAGATGAAAGCTAATGATAACACAGTTCAGAGGCTGATTCTTTCAGACACTGGATTCTAAAAACTGCACAGAAAAATGCACTTTTGCTTTCCGTTAGGGATGTCCAAGTCACAGAACAGGTTTTCAAAGGGGAAAGCAGGGAACAGTTCTCTAAAGTATTTTAAGGTAATTTTTTTTTTTGTTATTGACAGAAGCCCTGTTATTCATGCCCATTAAATTGCAGAAATTATTTTTCACAGATATTTTTAGCCTTTGTAGTTGTTTTTCTATTTAATTGTCTTCTGTGACTTTTCTGGGGTGTGGAAATACAGTAGACATTCTATTTCATTCATCGTTTTAAGATCAAATAGTTATAGATCATTTTTGACCATTGCATGGGCAATTCGCTTTTTGGACCATTTCACTGAGCTTCTCAGCATGAAAAGATGTGGGAAATGAGCTGTCAGCCTAATTTGGGAAACAGCAACAGAAGCAGAAAAATAACAGGACCTAGCTAACCCTTTAGTCAAAGGAGTGAAACTCCAGCAGCAGCAAATGCAGTCCCTGCTGCGAGGGAAGATTTCTTGTGTATTGTTTTTTTGACTCTCTTTCCTGGAACTGATTTGTTATACAGCGGTGTTATTCCCTATTTGATTTACAAAGAAAATAAAGTCAATAGAACTGAACCAGAAGCCTAAAAATATACCACTAGATTTCCTTCTTAAAAATTCTTATTTAATCACTTCTCCATACCCACACTGATTTTTAATTTAATGTGCAGGTTTGGGAATTTCTGCCTTGAGTTTCATCCTGCTCCTCTTGAAATTACCCTTCTGATTTTTGGATCACAATCACTCCTAATGAAGTGCCACTGCCAGTACAAAAGCAAGGAAGAGAATATTAAGTTTCACTGTCCTATGTTTGCACTGATCAATCAATCTCCCATTCCTGAACATGGAGTGCTTGTTTCTATTATTCACGGGGAATTTATGTGATACTGAATCAAATCAATACCTTGCCTCTTATTCCTTGTATACTGCTAATATTTATAATACTTTTATGTGCATCCACCTACAAGCCTTTGAAACAAAATATTTGAGCTGAAATATAGGTTAGTTAGGTCATATCTGTTGTTTCCAGAGATTTCTTTAAGGTCCTTTATAGGGTCTTCAGTTTACATTTTTGAAAGGGACAGCAGTCACTCCAACAGTAACATTTCATATGAGGACAAATGGATCTTCCTAATTTTAAAAGAAGCATGATAGCAATACAGTTCTCGTTATTAAATGAAAAATCTGATTTTCCCCCCATACCTCTATTTAGACTTTCTACAAAATTCTTTTTCCAGGAAGTTCCAAAAAGTCATCATGATATCTCAATATTCTTAAATCTTTTGGACAAGAGGTGTGAGAGATTCCAAACAATCTTATCTCAAGGGAACCAGGTAGACAGCAGTCCAGGAGTGGCCCAGTTCCTCTGTCACAGCACATCGTAGAGTCATAGACTGGATCGGATTGGAAGGAACCTTGAAGATCATTAAGTTCCAACCCCACTGCCATGGGGTTGCTCAAAGCATCCATGCACTTGTGCAGTAATCCTCAGTGGAGGATTTTCTGTGTCTTCTTAATGTTGTAGAAACAGACATGTGGTGTTTTCATGCTCAGGCTGAGCATGAAACAAGTTCTGCAGGAGACCTTTTACAATGTCCGTTACAAAAAAACCTGCATTTTTTTTGTTCTCCAACTGATAGCAGCTAAATATTCCTATCTTTTACTATTACCTGGATGATTAATAACCCACACTGGTTTTGTTCTGTATAGTCTTCTCTTAAACTTCTTGCATAATACACACAAATACGAATACATGCATCCACTACACAATTTTCTCTTGAGCTGACCACCAGCAAAAAAAAACCAACCAGAGCCACCAATGATGAGCTGTAATAATCATACTGCTGTCACAAGGAGATCTTATCCCTTAAGAGCCTGAATTTGTAAAGAGAAGAATATATAATTAAATCAACCAAAAAAAATGGGAAACAGACACTTCTGGATGCATAAACCTACTACAGGTCCCTATAAAACTTCTCCCTAAAGAGAGATCCTCTTCCTCCAAGTATGCTTATTTTCCAAAATTATAACCTCCAGCCTAACAAATTATTTCCACTGATGGTGTATTTTATTTTGGGGCAATATGCTGGCTAGATCGGTTTACTGGCCTGTACCTCCTTTCTCAGGAGTATCCTTTTTCTTTCAGACTAATATCCCAGCCTTGATATCCCTCAGCCTAACAGAATATTTCTTTTTCCACACCTCTTACCTGTCTTACAGTCTGTCATGAATGATAAAAGTTACAAAAATATTTCCACCCTTTAGCAGTAAAATGTCATGTATTGAAATTGGCAGCTTTACCTCACTCAGGAGTGCTTCTCACACACTAATCTGTAAATTTACAAGCAGAAAGGTGAATGTTATGATGATCAGAGAAGAAACATACGCAGCAGGCCTATGCTCATGGTCCAGCAACTGTAGTTAGCTACACAAATTTATAGATATTGTGCCTAAAAGTTCGCATTAGCTGACCCCGTAACCCTGATCTCAACCTTGGCCTGATCTCAAACTTGCTTTTTTTCCATTGTGCTTTGATGGATATATGATATGATTATAATCAAACAGCTTGATTCACTCACGTTTTTACATAAAGGGTCAGTCCACATGCTGCCATGAAAACTGGTCATACAGAAAACATTCTGGAGGCATACAAAAGCCACTGGGTTTTTCAGTTGCTCCCCTCCATAGCTAATGTATACTACTCATAACATACAGATGGGTCAACCCTCATTTTATACAGAAAATGCTGCCTTTACCTATCAAAAATACTGTAGCAAAAAAAAAAAAAAAAATCTAATTTTGGCTACACAATGTATATTAAAAAAAAAATCCAAGCAATCAAAAACAATCCTTTCTTTTCCTTGTCCTTATTTGCTATTTGTACACCACTAACTATTTTACAGGTCAAATAAAACATTCAACTGCATTTCTAACATTATCCATTTCTATTAGCAATTTTCTAGCACTAGCAATTTCTAACATTAAGATCTGACTCTACAACACGTCTCTTAGGATGGTTTCACATAGAAGAGCTCAATGCACTATGGGTTACTTCTGAAGATACAAAAGAAAATGAGACTCTTATTTCAAAATAATCTTAATGAAAGAAGTTAAAACCAGTACACAGCAGAGAAGAATTGAGGCTCTAATGACATATTGACCTTTCTTTTATTTCATTTTCTTTCATCTATTTTAGTCTTTTTCTGAATTAAGTGCACAATTAATAATTATATAATAATAATATTATAATAATTAATAATAATTAAGTTTGCATATTAGCACACACCTCCAGCAAAAATTTTCTTACACTATTTAAGGAACTTCTTCTAATTTTAGAAATGGATGTAATTTATTAAAACTTCTTTCTCCTTGATTTTAAAATAGATGGAACTAATGCCTCTCTGGAAAGAGAATGACACGGGCTATTGTGATGCAAAACAGGAAAAACTGAATATGGGGCAAAAACAGTGGCCACAGACATTTCCACCAACATAATCTGACCATTGTTTTCAATCACCACAGTATTTCTTCTGGAAGTGCAGAAGGAACCTTCAGTTCCCCCTGCAGATTTCCAGACTTTAGAAGCTGACCATGAAAGGCTATCACAGACCTTAATCTGTCATACAGAGGATACTTACTGGGAGAATAACCCAAAGGACAAAGAGAAGCCTCCTGAGAAGGATAAACTGGTATAGATAGCACATGATCCGCAAATCCAAAGACACCATGCAAAAAAACACTCTTCTTTATGACCAAACATAAAAATAATGTCCCAGCTTAGTGAACCACCTTGCTAAACACACCAGGAACTACAACTGCTTCACTTGCCTCCAGGGTACAATGTGCCCAGGGTGCTTGATTGAAGCTGGGGATGCAGCAGGATGGCTCCAGCACTGGCATTCTGAGCACATTTGGCTGGGCATGGAAAGCCATGACCATAGGGGCTTCATTGCTGCCATGTCAGCCAGGTCCTGAGTAACAGGGGAGCCCTGGTCCCAAGGGGCAAAGATGGCACCTACAGCCCCATACACACCAAGCAAGCTTGCCAGAGAGACTGCCAGGCCTGTGCCTCAGCAACAGGGAAGTATGAGCTCAGACCGACCTCACAGCTTGTAAAAGGTTCGTTAAGGATACATTCCCGGAATAAAGACAAGTACAACAGACATTGAAACACACAAAATATCTTTTATTGCAGTGAGCATGATAATAATAATAAACTCAGCAAAGAGAGTCAAAAACTAAAAGAATACAAAATAACTACTTTATTGGTTGACATTAAAACAAATACTACAAACAGTATTTAATACAGTATTAACTAGCAAAAAGGGAGTTAAAGGGATATCAAAAAAGGATCTTAACACAATATTATGGATAGCTATTGGTTAGTAGAAAGGGAAATTAAAGGGAAATACCATGGACAACTTTCATTGAGGTATTAATTAAATAAAGGGGAATTAAAGNCCTGACACCCCATTTTATCAGTTCCACATTACACTGCGTAGGGCCAGTGTGCAGTATAAGGTGATGCCTGAATGGCAGCCAAACACCACCCAACCATTACTTCATAGCAGCAGTCTGCGTGTGCCCTACTGTGGGGTAAGGGGCGAGCGACCCCTGCCCACAAAATCTTCCTCTCATCATCATCTTTCTCACCACTATGTATGACCTCTACTATTGTGTTTCAAGGGTAGATGTATCCATCTTGCAGTATGTAGCAAAAGCAAGGAAGAACTCAGCTCTGATAATAGGGGATATCAAGCTGACTTACTAAAAGGCACAATAGACCTTACAGTTAACTTGTGCCATGAAGTTACATTGTACAATAGTCTAGCTGGTTTCACATCCTAATATGATTTTTTTCTCACGCCTCTATGCTCCACTGATCATCTAATTCAAAAGTACCCCCCTTACACAGCTACAGAAATGACCGCAAGACTCTGACTTCTAGTTTGGTCGCTTATCCTCTGCAACTTGCAAACCTGGATTTGAAAATCAGGTTTGGTTATAGTCTTTTACATTTTTTTAATCAAAACATATTAATCTCTCTTCCTTTATGAATCTAAAATAAGCAGTTCATATTGATTTGAAAGAGACAAAATATATTTTCCCAGCCAACAACACTGTGGCAAGCACTTATGCAGGGCTAGCAATTTCGGTAAAATTATAGGCTTTCTTGAAGTGTACGTAATTATTGACATTCCAGTCTGAATTCACATTCCAGAACCAGCAGCAAATAATATTCTGGTCTTTACAGCAGAACTAATATTTTTCATATACTCTTTTCTCTCCTTTAGAGAATTTTGATGCAATTTCTAGATGAAGATGTTTTCTACCAAGGGGGTTTGTACCAAGGGGGCTTTTTGTTGATCCCCCAAGGAAGTCTTTGTCCCACATGCTCAAATCTCCTTTCCTATAGCCAGCTTGACCTCTCTGATGCTAAGCAGTTGGGGTCCTTAAGGGAAAAAAATGTCTTTTGTCTTTAATGGCAAAAGTGTCAATTTTCCATATGTCTCTGTGTCCTATATAATATCCCAGCAGAGGTACAGTCCACATGATTGAACTCTGTAATGTAAGGCTACATTCTGCTCTAGTGGCCTGTGCTGTTAGTTTATCAGGAGAAAAAGCATTGGCAATAATTCTGTTTTCCTTAATTTAGCTGCCTTGTTTAATCAGTTTCACACTCTGTTCTTTTACCAGATGATAATACTGATATCTATTCTGAGTGATATACTCCACATTATAACCTTCTGAACTTTATAGTAAATAAAATTATCAAAGATTACAGATGCTTTTAAACTTAAATGCGGATATTTGAGTAGAAAAAAATGCAAATGTAGTCAAAAACTTTCTTTTATAAACATATGTCACTCATTCTGTGAGCAGACCGCAGTATTCACGTAACATATTTTCTCAGCATTTTTCAGTAATTACTCTTGTCCAATAGGAAGAAATCTAAGTTCATGCCTTTAAAGTATTAAAAGTGTGTGCTCAGAGGACACCACAAACTTTGGTCCAAAGTTTGAAAGAAAACTGTGTAGAACCTATTGTAAGGTTGTAACTTGTGTAGTATCAAGTTTCAAAAGATTCCTATAATTTACTTTTTATGGTACAACAGGAGAGAAGGAATTCAAAATAACAGTCTATCCCAACTGTATAACTAATTCTTCACAAACCAATAACTAATGGGACATACTGACTCTTTAATTTCCTGCTTTAACTGAAGTTTATGGAGGAAACAAAAAGTATGTATGTATTATCCTACTTATGTAGGGATAGATACAATTTTGGAAGAATTTGTAATGGAAAGTTAGGAACTCAGATTTTGCTAGGAAGGCTTTCTGCCTAAATGGTAACTCTTTCTCAAAGGCAGTTTCAATGCTTCACCCCTCTCCCCACCCCCAAATAGCAAGAGAAGTTCTCAACCTCTCTCTCTGACATGCGAGAGAAGAGAGATAGCCCTAACAGACATGCACAGAGGTCTTGGGAAAGTGGGGGAGAAACAGAGAGGATAAAAGGGGCCCTGAAGGAACTCACCTTTTTTTCTCTGGAGGCCTGATGCTGCATTGTAAAAAAGTGGTCCTTGCATTTGAAATAAAACCTTTTTTAATTCTTCCACTGCCTTGGCACTCTTGGGAAGAATACTTGTGCATGTTTATCTTACACTTCTCTTTTTAAAGCCTTTTAACTTTTAATTTGTCATTTTCATGTGAGATGCAATGTTGACCTATGTAAGGCTTTTAAAACATTTTTAGTAAAATTTGTAGCATCAAAATTGAAAAAAGAGTTCACAGTCATATCCATACATCTTTAAATTCTCATAGGTACATAACAGATGCTCTTGCTGAAACAAAACAAAACACAGAACAAGAGAGCAAGGAGAACTGTTGCTGCCTGCTATGAACTTTCCTCCTGATCTTCCACTGCCTTTGAACCTCAGGCTTTCCTGAACCTCAAGTAATAACAAGCTTCTTAAATTTACCTCGCTTAAAGGACTTTTAAGTGAGTATACTGCTGTGCTGTTCAGAAGAATTCCTTCCAATTGGTCTGAAGATGCTGGAATCTGTCTATTCATACCAGCTGGGAATTTACTTGGTCATCTTACTTGCTTCTCTGTAAATCTGATCAGAAAGCTGTCTTTGGAAACTTTGATGAGAATTCCCAGTGCATTAAGGTAAGATGAGTAAGAGAGGTCTCCTGATCTAGTCAGAGTGTGGGAGGAGACTGTGGGAGGACACAAGGTGATTATAGACAATCAAGCTGTGTGTTCAATGCAAGGAGAATCTGTTAATGTGAGCATACAGAAACACTGAAATCCAAAGCATACACTTCCAAGCTTGACAGCTCATCTGGGCAGAATGTGCAGCCAGACACAGAAAGCCCTCTGTGTGAACCTGTGAGGAGTAAAGCAACATTGGAACTAACAGCATGAGAAACAGCCAGAACAAAAAACAGAATCCCAAAGGGACTAATCCTTCTCCTAGATAAAATGTTAGTGTAGTAACGACTTTTAAACAACTGTATTTCTTCCAACCTGTAGGAAAATTCCAATGAAATAGATGACAGTGTTGGGACTGAAAATTAATGTTGACAGAAGGGTACATCATGAAGAAGCCAGGGTCAAGGGAAGAACATTTGAGTAAGCCTTTTTTACATACACTTACATTTCTCTACATCTGCATATTTTCCTCTTACATGGTCTAATTTTTTTTCAGCAGCAAAAGTAGTCATTGGCGTTAAGAAACTATTCTCAGACTAAGTAATTATTTCACTGCTGATGTGCTAATAATTAACTCTGTGAAGCAATTCAATGAAAACTAATTGTAATTTGTGATGTGAACTACCACAAAAGTATGCGACTTCAAATGCTATTTTAGTATTTTCTACTACTTTGTTTCCTTATGCTTTGGGAGACATTCAACATCACAATGTATCTTAACTAGGTACTTGCTGGGAAAGTAATGTTGGGCTTTCACATAATGATGAGACTTAATTACTAATGACTCTGTACTGATACTGTCTTCCTATATTTGCAAGTATTTAATTGTTTCTGAAAGAATTAGTTCCTCTAACTGATCATCAAGTAAAACACCATAAAGGAGTTTCTCAACTTTCATTATAATAATGAAGGAGAAACAGTCTTGGGTAAGATCTTTATTCCACATCTAACTTATCTTTTTATTTGCAAAATATAAACCAGTGTTCAATCTACTGTTCTGTATCATTAATAAGACTTTTCCACTTCAAGGTGGTAGGTAATTTGCTTGCCAAATTGTCTGTTTATCAGGACGAATGTGAATCAGGAAAGTGATTGCCCAGCTATTAAGGACTAATGGATACATACTGCTATCTAAATATTAAATAGTAACTGCAATTACACCGAAGTGAAAGAATATGTTTTTCAACCTACCTAAAAGGAGCAAAGTTCAGGCTAAGAAAGATAAATTTAAAAAAAAAAATCTTAAAAATTATCATAATATTATTCCTTTTTAGGTAAATTATGTTTATTTTTCTGATTTATCAAAATGGTGAGTGAAATCACATGGGAAAAAGAAGCATGGAAATAAACAACATATGATATGGAGATCTTCAGTCATAACTAGCTAACAAGTACAATGTTTTTAATCCCTGATAGAGCAACTGTTTAAAAAAGCTGTAAGCAAGCTTTCTCATAATTTCATTTACAGCATAAATGTTATTTCAGCCTATTTCTTGTGGTTCATTTCTATTAGACTAGACTAAGCCATTGGGGTTTTTTTTAAAGAGCATTCTTTTCTTGACAAAGAGTCTCAGTGGTATAAGTCAACTAATTTTTAAGTAAAAAAATTGCCAGAACTATACAAGAAGAAGAAACTATGTTTTTTTCAAGTTAGGAGACATCATATTTGTTTGAACACTCATGCAGTATCTGTACTATCTTAACTTGAACATGCTTCAAGAAAAAACTTGTCTGTCTACCATTTTCAAAAGTCTCAGTCACTGAAATATGAGCCAAGGTTGCCTCAAAATCCGCTGAATCTTTGCTTCCAGAATGTCCCTATGGTGCAAATCCTGTATTCTGTATTCCTATAGTTCAGAAAGTATATTCTGCAAATTATTCTAAGGCTAAGAGAACCATTTGCATTTCAAAGAAATTTGGAGTAGAAAGACCTGTAACTTCACATATTATATTCACATTTAAAAGGTCTGTGAAACATTTCTCCTTAAAATCAACTTTGCATATTACAAGTGCTTAAATATCAAATTTATTTTCCTAGATGTGCCATTATTCCCCAGTAAAATTCCATAGTTAAAGCTTTGACCTCCACAGACTTCTTGATAATTGCTAGATGTAATTTCAAATAATTAACTAAATCACTTTTTTAGTTTAAGTAAGTTTTACACAAAAATTAAACCACCTCCCCACCCCAAACATACTGTCAAGTAAAAAGGTAACAGCAAAGTAAACCCAGGGTATGGGAGGACGGTGAGGAAAAGGTGAGGAGCTGGTGATTTTGTAGGTGTCCAGAATAATATTTTGGTGTAAGAAATGGAGATGTTCTGGAAGACAGCTGGATATAATAGGCATAAAGTTTTTAATTTCTGTGAGTCTTTCTCTGCTCTGAGGTAAATAAAGGCAATATTCTGTTTGACTCTGAAGCGTTTTGTAGTGAAACACTGAAAAACTTACCCTCAGCACCTCTAGACAAGAACAAGCATGATGGGAGCCTGGGTATGTAAATACCTAAACCTTTAAATGTCAGCCACCTTCTGCTTTCAGACCTTTAGACACCTTCTGCTCACCGGCTTTTGATTATTATTCCTTAGAAACACCAGGGAGAAGTCATAGTCCTGTTTTGCTGGCAGTGCATGTGAACCTGCCACAATGACAGGCCCCACAACAGAAATCTACTGTCCTCAGTGTGACCTGTGCTTGTCAAGTCTGAAGTCGTACACATTCAAGGACCAGATCTTTATCTGTCAAATCAACCTAATGCTTCTGCAAGAAATATGTAATTTTTATTTATATCAAAAGGAAGGACTTCTGTGGGTAAAGAAAACTAAAGAAGAACATCAGAAAAGAGCCTAATTCAAGAAATTGCAAATGAGGTTTCAGATGCAGATTCCTTTGCAATAGAGTTTCTCAGGGATTTGCAAGACGTCTTTGAATATTACATTTTGGATAAATTGAAAGAGGTAATCAGTTGGAGACACAAAATATGACTTTTCACTTTTCTTTGTCAGAAAAATATAGACTTGATCTTTTTCTGAGGATCTTGCATTGGGAAGCTGCATTGTTAGCAGAAGTCCTATGCTCAGCAGCAGTAGCTGTAAGTAGCAATTTGGACAACAGATTTTCAATCCATCCCATGGAAATTTCTTTAAGTAGAGATCTATCTAAGAGCCATTTCTGGACATTGTCCCAGAGCCCAATTAGACAGGCTTCCTAATTGCTCTCTGAAAAATAGTACCAATAAGTTCACTACACATTTCATATTTAAGTTACATTCAGCTTCCCCAAATTTCAATGGTGATACATGAAACTAATGATCACAAATGGATTTGTTTGACTTGATTGCAAAAGTTGCTAATATTAGAGGCTGAGAACATTAATCTCTTACTTCAATGAGCATTTAAAAACATGGAACATAGTGACTTTTTTGTCCATTGGTTTCAGCACGTTGCTAAATATTAAAAATATTTTTATTGGCTGCTATCATGTCTCTGCTATCAAGAAAAGTGACCCAAAGTGGAAATGTTTCTATTTAACATAATAGATTTTCCACAATAAGACTTTCTTCAAAAGTCATCACCAAAGGGGTGGTGTTTCTCACACTAGCCTACTTCTAGTACATAACCAAACCAAACCTGCAGGAAATATAGCATAAATCTCTTCTGAGTCAATAAACAGGACTAACTGCTGCAGATTAATTGTTTCTTTTAGAGACCTACCTTGTGGAGAAAAATAATTGAAATTACACTTTAAATTACTCTAACTTCCTCAATCTGTTTCCTAATGAGTTCCAAAACTACAGTTACAACACACATCAGGAAACCACCCAATTTGACATTAGCTTCTACATGTGCTTTTAACAGATAAGAATGCAGCAATATTTTAGAAATTAAAATTAAAGTGCTGCAGTTGGGCCTCAAAGAAGGATGCTTGTATACTTAGACAGTTCTTATAGAATCCTGTATTTAGTCGCTCATTTTCATAAGGTCTAGGAACCAAGACTGTTAGCTAAATCACAATGATATAAGCAGAAGGATAAACATTTCAAGAGAACTCTGAGAAGTCTTTCAAACTTCGATGAAACCTTTATCATCCTAACATGTTCTATTACTTGAACCTGCTACTGGCCAGATTGTCATGCACTAATTTATTCACATGTGTGATAGCTTATGATTAGACTTTAGGTGTAGTTATGTGTGTAAAATGTGATCAACAGCTTCTAGGCCTCATGTCCTGTCAGTATCTGCTAATTCGCTCCATATCCTTTTTCAGTGTGAAACAGTAGCTGTAAAGGCGATGGGCAGAATGAAACTGTCCCCAGAGCCCATAATCCATTGCTGGAGGACCCCACTGCGACAAATTTAGGAACTGCTGCAAATTTCTAAGTAAGTGGTTTTTGTTTGATCTTCTTTTCACCCAGTGTTTTTTAATTCACTGCTGGACAATTACTCCAGACAATTCAATATTCATGTATCTCATCCCTAACTACTAGGCTTGGAAGAGAATTGATCATGTAGTATACTTCCAATATGCTGAAGAAAAGGTTTCCTTGATTGCTTTTTCTAGGTATGTTCCTTGCCTTGTTTAAATTATGCTGATAAACAGGGATTCTGCTAATGAACAAGATCTTTAATGTCATTATTACCTACTTGCAGATTTGTAGTCTGTCATTAGTTTAATTTTCACACAAAATTGCTGGTTTTAATAACAGCAATTAATTCATGTATGTGTTTTTAGAAACAAATGTCAAAACAATTTGTATCCCACTGTCTAGAGGAGCACAGACAGGTGAGGTGACTTGGTCACTGTCATATTACAGTTCAGTGCTGTTTTTTGCAACATGTTTTCCTATGCCAAGTCCAAAAGAAAGAGAAATCCAACTACTTTAATTTCTAGACAAATGAATTTTCTCTAGAAAATTCTCTCTCTTCTTCACTTCTTAAAGTCAGCTCTTCCCTTATTGGTCATAGATATCTGCAGTTAATAAATAGTTTTCTAAAAAGGCAGTACCCAGATTTTAATAATCTATTCCAAATATAATCTCATTTTGTTTGCATGCACCAACCACAGTTCCAAATTATGTGATCAAGTAGCAAATAAACAATTATTTTCCTCTGATATCTCAGATCAGCTTCAATATTGCATGCAGACAGAAAATTTCTTTCTCAAGAATTGTCTATATGCTCAGAAACTAAAGCAGAATATAAATTTTCTTTGACTCACCTTCCTCTTCAAGCAGTTTCTGCACAGCACTGAACATAGTTCTCTAAACTAAAACATTTATTTATTCATGGAGGAGAAGTGCATCAAAAGTATATGCAATAACACCATGAGTGAATTCTCACATTATATACATATGCATAAAACTAGCTTTCCATTGTCTTTACAAAAGAAATTCTGTATGGAAGGGCAAATTGCAGGATATCAATCTTTGAATCTTTATTTTTAGTTCTCAGTAGAGTGTATTAATCAGCTTATTTAGTATGTCAGTAGATACTCTAGGAAAAAAATTATGTAACTCTGAAGATTTTTTTTCTAGTGCTCTGATACATTTGTTCAAAGGTTTTGTAAGGACCGGTGATAAGTCAGTTGGTCTCCACAAGCAGAATTCGTAGAAAAGTTGAAAGCTATGTTCAACTGGTTTTAACGTGGTGAGTCAACTTTGGCTAAAGGTCAAATTCCCTCTTGGCTGCTCTCTTCCTCCCCCTACTCAGCAGGATGAGGAGAAAATAGGATAAGAAAGATTTTGACATGAGATAAAGACAGGGACATCGCTTACCAATGACTGACTTAATTTATTGCCCATTAAAATACATTTAGACAGTAAGAAGCAAAGACAAATATTAAAACACCAATGTTCCTGTCCTTCCTCAACTTCACACCTTCACTCTGCATATGAGCTCTGGAAAATTTAAAGCAACTCAGTTCAAGGAAAGAATCCTTCTGTAATGCTAATAACTCATCTTGTGTTTATTGTATGTTTTTTGGTAATTTGCTCTCTATCACATGACCATGATAGAATCATAGATTCATAGAATATCTTGAGTTGGGACTTACAGGGAGTACAACTCCTAGGTGTGCACAGGAGAGCTCCAAGAGTTACACCATGTGCCTAGAGCATTGTCCAAATGCTTCTTGAACACCATCTCTCTCTGAGATATCCTATAAGATACTCAGTACTCTCACCTAAGGAATACTTTTACTTTTTCCCCCATCACAGGGTGATATTTTTCCCATAGTTCAGACCTGATCAAACTTTTTTTAAATTAAACTGGACTTTGAAATTGCATAACTGTAACTGCAATAGATGGACACCATTTGCAGCACTGTAACTAGAGCAAGCAAGATGGCAGAAGTATAATCTACAGACAGATGGTATCTGAAATTCTGTATTCATTGTGCTGGCTACCAGCAATTTTAGATGTTGTTTTCCCAGACATAATAAAGACAATATGTTAGCAAAATTGCAATTATGTGATTTGCCTTGACATCCACATTACTTAGTGGGTTTGGGGTTTTTTTAGCTCTCTAGCACTTACCTTGGAAGCTCAGGTTTTACGGAGTAAAAAGTAGGGACCTCATTCTCCTTAATTTGGTGAAAACCATTAGAGTACCACCCCATAAAAGGTAAATTAAAAAGGAAAAAGAAAACCCAACCAACCAAAGAGAGAAACCCATCTGGAACCCAGGCTGATTTGTAAGCCAATTTATCAGCTTTAGAAAGTTTTAGGGACTGGCAATGCTAGATGCAAGCTTCCACAGTACAGCTGTTTTGTCTTTTGCTTGTTTGTTTGTTTGAATGAGAAGTTAAGATTTCATCTGAATTAAGACATGTTACATAGGAAAGAGCTTGAATAGCCATTGAAGACTTCAAGTGAAAAAAATGATGCTGACAGAAGAGAAATTGAGAAGGATGAATTCTTGATAAGAGAAGTAAGAGGTTTATCTCTGGAACAGTTATTCTTTGAGGAGGTTTAGCAGGTAATGTCAGACAGAAAAGAAAGTTGGGGTTTTTTTCCTAGAATTAGGAACAAATCAGTTGCTATTTCAAAATAGGGCAAATTATGGGTCATATATTTTCTCTGAGTTTTATTGTATATTAAAACATATGGTACATATGTAGTTGCAATATATATTAATAATGTTTAATCAGTTTTGGTTACTGTTATAATTTATAAGTCTTTTTACCAAAATATCCCTGAATATATATATATATAAGCATAGAGCCAAAGCACTAGTTAAATTTTAGATCAAATTTATTAAAGAGTGAGCTAGGTAGTTCAATAAGCACTTTCAGCAAATATAAACTGACACAGACATTGAAAAAAGCATTCCTGACCGTCACTAAAACCACACTCCTATTCTCATTCCTCCCATCCCTTATAGCAGCACAAATGACTGCGTGTGCTTATACAGCGCACTGGATGAGAAATCTGTACAGATAAAAGTGGAAAGGAGAGAGGAAGGAATCATTTTCTGTCAGATCAGACCCTGCATCCGATTCACTCCTTTGACACATGAACAATTCTTGGACACAAGTGAGCTTTGAGAGCAGTAAGCACACAGGACTTCTTTAGGTGAAAGTGGTGACCTGTGACTGCTGAAATAGCTGCTGAGAAATTCCCACCTGAAAAATGCCAGAATCAGATTCCAGTATAAGCTTATTCTTCTGTTCAAATATTCCAATTCAAATATTTTCAGTTCAAATATTTTCTAAAATAAGTGACGGAACAAGTTTTTATTAGCAGTGTTTATTTGTTGCAGGATTATCTTAGCAAGTTAAATGGGCAAGTTAAATGCTGTAAAGATCAGAACAGGTAAAATACAATAATCTTAATTCTCTCTTACCATTAGATTTCTGTTATGCTGGAGGTTTCTTTCTTGTACTTTAGCCTGGATTCCATGATTCTCATCTATTCAATGATAGTGTAGGATTTAAGATCTATTTTTAACCTTCTCAGCTATATGCAATTTACCCAGCCTGGCCAGCTAACGAACTTAGGCATCTGCTTGGTCATGATACAAGAGGGAAATAAATATCCAATGTTGTGACTAATGAATTACAGTGACATTTCTTCAACAGATATGTATCAAATGAAAACTAACATTTGCTTTCTAGTAGCACCTATGGATTGTTGAGAAGGCAACAATATTATGTTAATTTTTTGACTTCACTTATTTCTGGCAGTTGCAGAAGTTAGAATGTATCCTGAGGCCAATTTTCACTTTGTGTAGCTGCCAAAGAGAGGTCACTGTTTCTACCTAGGGAGAAATAACTTGTCTTTTCCTTTTCCTTACTTCTTTTTTGATAACATAGCAGTGCCAGCTCCAATAGCAAAATACAATTCCTACAGCCCAATGCACAATCTACAAAATTATCTAACTGCAACATTCACTTTTTTCTTCTGCTACTTTAATCTGGCATAAAGCTTCCTTTAGGAAGGGATATATTTTCTCTTCAGACAGCAATTTCATACTGTTAATCATCTCCTTTATTGAGTAAAACCTTGCATGAAGAAATGAAACCAAGTATATTTTGATTCTGCTGTGCCAAAAATTAATTTCAATAAAATATAACATATTACAGATACCTACTGAGATTTTCAGTGGCATTGAAGACAGAAAGGTACTGTTGAACTTCAGCATAGCTGGATCTTGTCTTTTGTACATAAGAACAGAACCGGTAACACAATACATAGTTCCACAGTAATATTGATTTGGGATCCTGGCTGCTATGTGCTCTGAAAAGTGAAGTACAATGTGGAACACCATAGCCCAGAAAATATCGTGTGAACAACCAGCACACATGACAGTTCTCCAAAAGTGGATAAAATATGCAAAGGAGTATGTCAAGTCTCCTCTGTAGTCTTCTGCCCTCTGTCACACATAATTATAGGACCATCTGATTTTGTGGGACATCTCTACTCCCAGCTTAGGACCTATACCTGGTCATTTAGAGAAAGGTGTTATGTTAGGCCTTCCATACTGAGATGTGGGTCAGTCTAGGCTAGGTGCATAATAGCTCATTCTGCTATACAAGGAATGCTATTTGCTGTGGGGCTTTCTGGAGCTGAAGCACTTCTTTAAGAATGTTTTTTACTACTGGTAGAATCACTGATACTTTTTTGGATACTTTTTTTTTAAAAGAGGATTTCAAATAAAAACTTTGTTTCACTTTCCCATTTTTAAGAAGTCACACAGGACATACTATTCTACTTTATATATAGGGTCTGTTTTAAGACTGTGTTTTAATAAATAATGCCATTTTTAAAATACTTCACAATATACAAAATTGCTTCCATGCTATTGGAGCCTCCTTTCACTATCTTCAGGCTAAGGCTTTTTTGGATACTATCTTCTAACTTGTGCTTCTAACTGAAGCACAAGTCCTCCTCATACAGAAGAATGATCACGCATATATTAAGAGGAAAAGAAACTCAAAGATAAAACACAGTCCTTTAAGAAGAGTGGTGAGCTCCTCCCTGTACAGTTTGTTCTCTGATAATGTATGAAGCTGGGATCTTCTAACTTGTGTGCTCCTTCTGGCTGTAGAGCATCATGGTTTACCACTCATATTTCAAGTGTATAATGCCTAAGACTAAGTCTGCATAGCATATAGGTCTGCAAGTGAGGAGTTGAGGAGTGATTTTGTGTCCTTTGCTGTTCTCCGTTAATATCTACACCAGAACAGCTGCAGCTTGGCCTCCCAGAAGTCCTGGAGATTAACTATCCACTGGTCTTAGAGAGAGTTATATCAGCTGCAACACAGATTTTACTGTTTGGAACCTTAAATAGAGAGAGAATAAAAGTGCTGGGACATAGATATGCTAAAGAAGAGTAGAAATAATTTTCAAGGTACTAAACAGAAAATTTAGTGCGTGCAATTTATAAAAAAAAAAAAAAGCAACCAACACAAACAGTGTATAGGGCTTGCAAAAAAAAAATTCCAATCTATCACAGGAACTGCATTTCATATTGTGTAAAATTAAAGGCCTAATAATTTCTCATTAATCATAATTTAATAGATTTTTTAAAAGAAAGAAATAATGATAACTTCATGAAACTCTGTCTGGTTCAGGCATATTTTAGTTCTTCCAGGGTTTAAATGCTTGTAATTTTTATGGCTAGCTGTTGAAATGAGCACTGACACTGATACTAGAACAACTAACCTGTTCATCCAGCTGTTTCCTTGCCAAGCAGGGAAGCAACCCTCCACCCCATCCTCCTGGGTGTTGTCATTTGTCTGTTTCTCACATCAAATCATGGAATAATTTTGGTTGACAGGCACCTCCATTAGCATCTGTCTCAAACCCCTCCTCAGAGCAGGTCTAATTTTAGTGGGTGTCTCTAGGGTAAATGCAATAAGGTCCTGAACACCTCGAAGGCTGGGGAGTCTACAACCTCTGGGGCTAACCTGATCATCTTGGTAAAAATGTTTCTTTACATCTAAATGGAGTTTTTCATGTTCAAGTCTGTACCTGGTGCCTTTCATCCCATTGCTGCACATCTCCGAGAAGAATCTGACTGCTTCTTCTCTCCATCATCCCATCAGGGATTTGTTGGCAGCTGTAGGGTCTCCCCAGAGGCTTTCTCTTCTCCAGGCTAAACAAACCCAGTTTGTTCTGTTCCTCCCAGTAGAATCCATCTTTCAGCCACAAAGCCACTCTGCAGGAGCCAGCCCTATGAGAGGCAGCCTTCATGTCATATCTTGACAGCTGTGTCCATCCTGCCTATGCCTTGATAGATGAAAAGGTAGTTGAATGCATAGGAAGGAGAGTAAATTAGATGTATGGCCCTTTGCTAATTCAGCCTTCTCTCACAAAAAAGCTAATGGATTTAAAATTTTGCATCAAATCTTGCATTTATTTTTGGGTGAGAACAATGAAAACTTGTTCCTCTGGCAGTTAGATAAAAGTAAGTGAAATTACATTATTTCTTGAACTG
The DNA here is from genome assembly GCA_013397135.1 of Pachyramphus minor. NCBI lineage: Eukaryota > Metazoa > Chordata > Aves > Passeriformes > Tyrannidae > Pachyramphus > Pachyramphus minor. Next base: position 1,945 of record VYXB01000061.1, on the reverse strand, counting down.
ACTAGTTTTTTCCCACTTTTATAAAAGAAAGGTGGGTTCAGAAAGAAAAAGTTGTGTGTATTCTTTAAGCTTTGCTGAATTCTAACCATTTGACAAAGAATTTTTCTAAATACAGATAACTTTGGGTTGATCTTACATTGTTAGATGAGCTGATGAGCTACAACTAGAGAAAACAAGGCTTGACCTTTTTTAATCAGTAAAATTATAAGTGTATAAGAAAAATATTTCAAAATAAATATTTTTGAATGAGCTTGATATTACACTTAAAGAATGGTATTTTTGTGTTTACAAGGAAGGAAGATTAATTACAAAACTATTTTTAAAATTGTGCCAACTACATTTAAATTTATAATGTGTCTTGGAATGAAAGTATAAATATTTAAGAATTCATGTTATTAATTTCTGAAGCAAATCAGATTTTATTTAAATATTTCTGAAGTAAAACTATTTCTTTGGATAATGGAATCCAAATGATGAATTAAAAATATTCATTTATAATAAATATCTAACATGAGAGTTTGCAAGTAGTTGTTTCCTTTGTTTTTTATGCTTTATTAATAACTATCATAATAAGATGTAAGCTGAAAAAGGTCATTTGTAGTATGACAAAGCTGTTCAACTGTTCATTTAAGGGTGAACTAAACCCTTAAATTATTTGGAATATTAAAATTGGTTTTTGTCTGAACAAATCAAGTTTAATCCATCCAAGGAGGCTGAGTCCTTGGACATTAAATATAACCAAAGGAAATATCTTTAGAACCTCATTTAATCTATTAGTCTATTGTTGCCTTCCACAAGTGTTAATTGCCATGGGACCTAAGAATGGAATGGTACTTACACTGAAACTAATGGCAATTCATGTCTTAAAATGTCCTTTTTATAAACTATTTTTGTCTGTGTAATAGGCTAAATGCTATGGAAGAAATCTGCAGAAAACTATTAGCAATATCAGCAATTTACAACTGATTAATTACTAAGTTACTACTTAATGGCTATTAGAAGTTAGCTAATAGTACATTCATCATTGTTCATGGAAGATGATACAGAAGTACATATAACTGAAAGCTAAATAAATTGGTTTCAGCATCTTTCCAGTTCACATACCTGTGATGCATACTTTATATATTATTGCCAAATTTAAAAACACAAAGCAGCAGTTTTAGACAGTAGCAAAATTTTTCAAAATTTTTGTTTTAGGCCCCTTTCTTTTCTGTATACCAAACAGACTGAGAAAACAGGCTTAAAAATGAAACACTACAGATAACAGTTTCAGGGGGTGGGGGCATTAAGCTGAAAAAAATAAGTAGCTACACAGACGTATGTACATGTTCCCCAGAAAAAGAGAGGAAAATAAACAAAAGTACACAATGAAAAGATTGTCCAGTGCTGGAAAAAGAAAATATGTTGAGAATTCCTTTTTTCCTGTTATACTTGGAATTTTTATTTGCATTTGGTTTGGGGTTTGGGGGTTTTCTGGGGGTTTTTTTTGGTCCATTTTCCTAAGGAAAAAACTTGTTTCCTATATGAAGTAATTTTAATAGGAATATTTATCTTTCTCAGTTTGAAGAGGAAAAATCTTCAATTTTACAATCAAGTCTTGGAAGATCATGAATAACAATGACATTCCTTTTTCTTTTTTTTTGTAACAAAACCACCCAACATGTGTGGTTCACCACATGGTGGTTCGAAAGGTTGCACTCTTCCCCCTGTTAAGTTCAAACGCTTGTGTCATGTACAGGAATGGGGAATAGCTGTGATTTAATGAAGTTGTATGAATTCCTTCCCCATCCATTAGTGTATATGTCAAGAAAATGGGAAAATAAAATGTATGTTAATGATTTGCTTATTACTTACTGATATGAGTCTAGTAATACCCTATTACAATTCCAATTACACCTCTTTCCTGCCTCTCTGTGCTTATAGTATGTCATCATCATGGCTTGGC
>VYXB01000053.1:0-19265 GCA_013397135.1 Pachyramphus minor | reverse complement strand
AGGTCAGATATTAGAAAAACATTTTGCCCCCAGAGGGTGCTTGGGCACTGGAACAGGCTTCCCAGAGGTCACAGCACCTGACAAAGTTCAAAGAGTGTTTTGATGATAATCTCAGGCACATAGTGTGATTCCTGTGCAGGGTCGGGGGTTGGACTCGAGGATCCCTGTGGGTCCCTTCCAACTTGGCATATTCTGTGATTCCATGAGTCTATGGTTCTGTGATTTTGTGACGCCTATCCAAAATGGCTTGCCCAATATCAGTTAGGAATACAAGATGTGCACTTTTCAGATCAAACCACATTCTACAAAGATAATGCTTGAGCTCTGATTCAGGCAATTTGGGAAGACAGAAGGATTTAGAAGAAATATTTATATGGTTAAGGCTATGGTCTTTCTACTCTAACATGAAAAATCCAAAAGACTGTATGTTTTATCTTCGAATAAACTTACAAATGCCTATTTAAGGCTCTGATTTTTCTCAGGGAAAAAAAAAATATTTAAAATTGGTGAAAGTCAATTTTGAGTCTTATTTTTTATGTATTTTTGTCTCTTTCAATTTCCTATCCTTACCTTTCTTTCATAGACACACAGTCAAAAATGAAAATATGAATAAAAAATAATAGAAAGATCCCAAGGAAAAAAAGTTGTAAAAGCAAGAGAAGCCTTTCTAAACGTAACTTTTTAATTAAAATTATTGTAATGTTCTTCACTGTTTTGTTTTCTCTCTGGCTCTAACTCTCTTATTCATGCTTTGCTTTCCTTGGAGATATTTACTAGATCTTGCCTTCAAAATTGCTTCCAAATTTTCCATTCATTCATGATTTGTTATGATGCCTCTGGAAGGAATTCCACAGCTTTTTTGCCTCTCTTTTCTGTACTGTAATGTGGGACTGAAAGAAATGTTCATTCAACCTACTCTCATTTCTGGCAGTGTGATCATCCTCTAAATCCAGCTTCTAGGGACATCCAAGTAGGAAAATGCCCCCCTTTTCTGGGAAAACTGTGAAGGCTTATAACTAATAGCCAAATTTCATGATGACACAGGGCTATTCCATTGCTTTTGCCTAAGTGTTTACCAGAGCTACCAGAGCAAGCAAGTCAGGACTGCCTTCAGAGCTCCTAAGGAGTCTTTAGTAAAAAAAAAAAAAAGGTATTAAAATTAAGGTAAATGCCAAATGTGAAACAGGAGAGTCTGATACAGCATGTGGGGAAGTGAGGAGAAACTTCAAAAATTTTTGATGAAAAGCAGAGAGAATTTTTATGCACATCAGCTCTTGCTTGAAGAAAGTGTCAGTGTTCAGTTTAGGGAATAGGTGTGTTGTAGCTTTTAATCATAACAGAATCAATTTATTTGATGCAATATAATGTAAATAAAAACAATATAAAATTTATGTTTTTAAAAATAATCAGAAAAATTAGGGATACAAGGTACCTCACTGTGCATTTTGAAATCCCCAATAGCTGTTCAATGGGAAGGGAGAACACAGTCATCTTCTGCCAGCAGTCCCTGGTTTATATTAATTTATGTCACTGGCAGAGTCCAATACTAGGGATGGTCTAGACATGGCAGAACACTGTCTTATTTTAGACATGCTTGCTTTTCAGTCTAACCAAATTGCTTCCAGCCATCTCCTTACAAATTCCAGGATCCAACTAGCATTGATACTGTATATAAAGTTCTTCAAGCCTTTAACAGCAAAGGCTGATCTGGGCAGCAAGGGCCCTCTCAATCACTGTGTTCCTTGAGCAGAAGATTATTTTCTCAGGTAACATTTTTTTAATGCTCTTGGAGCACTTTTCCAAAATACCTTGATACGAAAGTAGCAAAATTATCCCAAGGAAAACCCGAGGTTTTTTTCCAACTACGAACTTAAAGAAATATGTTTCTTTTCCTTTTTTGTTTTAAGACAATTCTGTGATATTGTTTAGCTTTTTAAAAATAGAAAGCCTACGTTTGTCTTTCTCATATAAAGAAGGTGCAGGAGAAATAATGGCTGAGTGTGCATTGTGACTGTATACAATATAATACCATACACTCTAGTCATTAATTAAAAGAAAATGTTTTTTATTATTATTTTAAATAGTTTTTATTCATGAAATGTTTATAATATATGAAACAAATAATTATGACTAACACATTGTCTAATAAAGATGAAAAGGATGAAAATGCCTATGAATTTTTAATCTGAAAATAAAGAACATTAACAATCCTTAATTATATCATCAAATATTTAAAATTACCTTCCATACTAAATTCTATTTGTATGTAATATATTTATTTTTTAGATATCTGTAACATTTTTATGAGTAGGTACATAAAATATCATCATCTGTTACAAGGGACATCTTGATTTAGTGTATTCAACATCTTGATCAAAATTTCCATTTTGTTTATTTTTGAGATAAATCAACAACCTTTGTACCCTGTACAAAAATTTATATCTTTCTCAATGTAGTGGGACACATAATTAATACTATTACTACTACAAAAATTAAATTGTGCTTGTCAGGCAAAAACCTTATATAGGTCCAGATTTTCAAATCCCTTTTATGCAAAATGCTTGCATAGTTTTCGTGTTCCTAATTAGTGGAATATGCTTCTGATTTTAATGTTTATTTTCCATACAATGGTCCTCTTCCATCTACCACTGCCAAGTCTACTGCTAAAAAGGCAGAAACCAAAGTACCCCTACTAGCCTTCAAATCTATTCCATCATCTGATTCCAAGATCAAGTACATATTTAGTTTCAGGTCTGCTGTGGATTATGATATCTTACAGACAGAGCATTCAAGAAAGGACTAAACATTTGGGTGTTTTGGTTTAGAGTCGTCTTAAATAGATAGTAAATATTCCAAAATGGATTCTTCAATCTTTTCTGAAAATCAGGTTCCCTTAGGATCAAAAAAAAAAAAAAAAAAAGTATGTGTGCAACTGGTACAAGTTTTGGTCACTTTGTGACTTAAAGATGGAATTTCTACTTTGGATTAGAGAGGTCGTTACCACACTAGAAGAATTTCTTTGAACTCTGTACCACGATTTCATGGGAACATGAAAAATTGAACCACTGCCTTATTTCTTGTCTATGTATAATGCTGAATCCTCTTCATGATCTTTTCTGTCAAAAAAAAAAATCTAGCATTGGACAGATGACAATGACTTGCTTTTCCAGACTACTGCATCTGTAAACATCTCACAATCTTCTACAGTGGACTTTCTTATTTGTTGAAGATGTCAGAATAGACACCACACTAGACAGCCAAGGATGAAGTCACGTTTTACTACCACTGAATAATACAATGTTGTGGTTATATTGTTCTCATCTCCCAACAGGCAAATGTTACTATCTATTTAATGTTATTTTTTCATTAAAATGAAAATGTAACTTTGCAAGTATGGTAAAGCTATTCTGGGTGCAGCGCCTTCTTTGCTCTATTTATATATTTCAAATGTATTTAATTTAAAATAACTTCATCTTTTTAACTACATTTAAGCTAAAAATATAGAAGATGGAAATTTTCTGAAATTGGGCTGGCACCAGGGTTTAGTGTGATAACAGCTTATCTCTGAGAACTGGGTCAGAACATAGTTTAAATTATACAAGTTTGATTGCTTTTCGGGCAGCTGCTTTGTTGATCTTGCTCTTGTGTCATGTAGGAGTCTCGGGCACAAATCGGGATCCGAAGGAAGAGGGACTAAATCAACAAAGAAGAGACAGTTTCTGCCCCACACCAGCTGTTTAAAGAACACTGCAGGGTTGCATAATCTGTTGCAGTTCAGCTCAGCTGTGTACATGCCCGAGCACAACTTCCAAGTGGGTTAATGGGGGCAGGCTCCCTTCTGTATCAGGTACCTTGTCTGACCGACTTGCATGAGAAATAGGAGCTCTGTCTAATCAACACTGTGTCTAGTTTTAGGCAATGCTATTACTCTCTGACTTTCATGAGCATTCCTGATAATTTATTAATTAAAAAATTGAAAACATACAATTTATGAAATTCAGAAAAAGGAGGTATATTAAAACACTGCTCTAGGCATGTTTTGCTGCATGCAAATCTGATTTGTTGACACCCTATATAACATACCAAACCAATGTACTTCAGCCCAATATTTTGCTATCTTCCAGCATAATTAATTTCCAGTGATGTGTGTGCGTCCAAAAAAGAAGCAGAAAAGGATCAGAAGTAATGAAGTTGTCTGAGCGTATTCAGAGACTATACATGAAAAACCATAAGCAGCAACCTTATGCTTCCCTACTACCCAAAGTTCATCAAGATTAGTAACTTTGGCAGAGCTTAATTAACAGCTAGGGAAAACGTAACCTGGGGTGAGGGGAAGGCAAACTGATCAGCAGAAACTTTTTGTTTCTTAATTATGCTTTGAATTATTCTCTTTTAGATCCTTCTCACCTACTGATGGGCAAACTGTATGTAGTTTAGCATTCACATTGAGTTCAAATAAGTCTCAGGCATTCACAGGCTTATTCAAAAACTGCCCTAACGTTCCTACCCAGGCAAGACTGCAAACTTTGTATAAAAAAATTTCATCTCCTGCCATTTTTTGCCTGGTTGGACAATTTAACTACAGCTTTTCTGACTTCTTTTCATAAGCCTTCTTCTATCTGTGTTACATTCCAACAGGAAAGATGAAATTAAAGAAAAAAAAAAAAAAAGGTAAAACCAACCAAACAAAAAGCCATTTGAGAAGTACAAACAAGTGTGGTTGGCTTGCAATTGGGGTAAATACTCACTAAAGATTTGAGGTGACTTGGCTTACTCAAACTATTTGAGGCTGTTATTCAGAGATGACCTTCTGGTTTCCTTCACCTCTGGGTGCGTGCCTGCACATGGCAAAATGCAGCCACATGCTTGGGGATGGCAGGTGTTTAATTTTGCATTTACTAACCATGGTTGAAAGAAGAAGCCGGTCAGGGTGACTTGCCTGTGATCAATAAATGCAGAGAATGATAATGCTCTCTCACAACAGGGCCAAGATCTAAACCAGCACTAGTCCACTGCAACTTTGTTTCAGGAACCATTAATTTGCTGGAGCATGCCCAAGTGACACTGGGCAAGTGATGCCACCTGCAAGAGTGACAGTTACTGCTCCTCTCCCTGGCATCACAGGTCTAATGAAATACTTGGAGAAGGATCTGTAAGGAGGGTGCACTCCCCCCTTCTGCCTCAAGTTGTGTCAGGAGAGATTTAGATTGGATATTAGGAATAATTTCTTCATTGAAGAGGCTCTCAGGCAGTGGATTAGGCTTCCCAGTAGAGTAGAGTCACCATCCCTAGAGCTATTTAGAAGACCTGTATATGTGGTGCTTAGGGACATGGTGTAGTGGTGGACGTGGCAGTTCTGGCTTAACAGTTGGACTTGATGATAGATTTTATGAATCTATGATTTTATGATTCCATTCTGCTTAGTTGCATAACTTGTAGCTTTACAATGCATCATGGTTATACCTATGTGCACTTCAATAAAGAATTATCTCCAATTATATAAGAAAAAAGAGATACGTTTGTGACTTTCCCTCTCTCTCCCTCACCTGTATGTCTCTTAAAACTGGATATCTGTCAAAAAACTAATAGATTCTTGTCCCAGTCCCTCCAGCTACAATGCACTGTGACCTTGCTCCTGCAAAATACAAACTTTGCTGTGGAGGAGAGGCATAAAACATATTTTAGTATCTTTCCTAAAGTCAATCCTAGCTGTCTTCTCTAAGTAGAACTAAAAGACAATAGAGAAAAAAAAGAGGTTAAGGCTGAAACTGATTCATATGCAGCAGGTTTGAATAACTAATAGCTACATGAAAAAAAACCCCAAAACACAACAAAACAGTAAAAATAAAAAAAAAGCTAGGCTTTTCCTAGGCTGGTTTTGGTAAGAAGAAACCCTAAATTCACTGTATAAATGTGAAGGATTAACATTTGTTCATTTCAACAGTGAAAGGAGATGTGAAGGTGATTCTGTGACAGCAGTAGCTTTGGTTACATCTGGTTAATGTAGACTACCTACTTGTACTTGCCTCTTATACCCTGCAGTTTGACAATCATTTATTCACTAGAAAATAGTCTGATACTATGGCTGTGGGTTTTTTTTTTTCATTAGATGATTATTTTGAAAGGGAAATATTTCAGATTTTCTAAAAAGTTTGCTTGTTTTATTGTTTGTTTGTTGTGTTTTTTTTTTTAAATCAAGATTATATTTTGTTGGAGAAAAAAATACTTTAAATATATTCAATAGCTTATTCAACTAAGATAACCAAATAGGTTTTACGTCCAGGTAACCAAACTACCATCTGGGAGCTGTAGCTTCCTAGGAGAGTGATGGAAGCTGTCTTTGCTGTATCAACTTAATTAAATGTCGGCAATGCATTCACAAGAGCAGGACCAGGATGGCAGCAGAGGCAGGCAGAGAATTCTGGATTAAAACCAGTCTCTACAGTTAATTAATGGGATCTGCCAAAAGCACTGAGCCCTTAGCCTCTTGTTGCAATGGAGCAGTAGCTTCTGTGAATGAGGGACTAAGCAAAATAAGGGACTAGCTAAACCAATATTTAAGATGTGTGAAAAGTGTATTAATTATATTTAGGAAAACCCCTCCGCAGTTCAGAACGCTGCCTCATGCCATTGTAGGTCTCTGAATAGAATGATCAAGGTCTCAGTTATTAACTTGCCTCTGCTGGGACGCTTTTAACCCAGGAAGACATGTTTTGAGGATGACTTGTAAATTCCCTGGTGAGCCTGCAGGTGGGGATGGAACGGAGAGAGTCCCTATTAGAATTGCTAGAACTTTCCTTTTTATGCATATATCTCTCAGCCTAGAGGAATAAGGAGCAGTTCAAACAAGCCCTTCTCTGACTACTTTATTTCAGCACATTTGTGACCTAGATAAGATCATTATCTAACAGCTTGGAGTGAAGTTGAAGTTATATAGTTGTTTTTTATAAGAAAAAATAGTTATAATTTAATGTAATCTATGTTTGTGGAATAGCTGTGATATATTTCTCAGTCTCTATGCCGTAAGGCATAAAGGCCACTTTCAAGCAAATTATGCAATAGGTCAGATAAAATGGCTATTTTAAATTGCACTGCTTGGGGAGTGGCACAGTTATAGAAGGAAGTTTATAGTCCTGGGAAGTGCTTATTTTGAGAGTAGAGTAATTAAACAGCTTGCTTAGGATAGTTATGCATTCTCTGTCACATCAAGTTTTTAAATAAAGATTGGATATTTTTTTCTCGAAGACTGGTTCTAGGTCAAATAAAAGTTATGTCCTTGGTTCCAGTCTCTGGTAAGAATGGTGAAAAAATCATGCAGGCAGTTTTGTAGTCTAAAACCAAAAAAATAATCCTATCTGCATACTGAAAATAACCTTGAATATGTAGAGCTCACCATTTTATCAATAAAGCAATGCTATTTTTCCCTCTGCAAAACACCCTCCTCTTGCCAGGAAGAGGGGAGCAGCAGACAAAATGTATAAGCCAGAACTATGACCTTCCATGTTCATGTTCTCCAAATGTTGGCACTCTCGTAGTTTGACTTCATGGTGACTGTGTGTGGCATGGAAGTGAAGGGATATCTCCCCAAACCCTAAACACTCTAAACTCAGGATGATGACTTAAAGATGGCTGTTTTACTTCTGTGTTTTTTGTTTGTTTGTTTAGTTTGTTGTGTTGGTTTTTTTGGGGTTTTTTTTTGGTTTTTGGTTTTTGGTTTTTTTTCCCCTTTCAAAACAGATGTATTCTTAGTTTTAGTGGACATTACTTTGGTTTAGGTTAGTACCCTGCTCCATATGTACCACAACTCCAAGCTCTCCTGCTCAGACCCGGCGCTGAAGCACTAAGGTTCCATATTTTTGAGTCTTTTATTTGGGATTTCCCTTCCAGGAGTGAAGGGCTTCAAGTACTTAGTGCCCCCTGCTGTCTTTTGGTCTCATATATTGATTTTCTTTGTGACCTTAGGGTCTGTTTTGACCTTTTGTCTTTTCGTATGGGAATTTCTCTTCAGAAAGGGTTGTGCTGGGGGTGTGATGAAGAGGCAAGGTCAATCACTTATTTTCTGCATAAAGCTTCCTTTTTGGTGACTGGCAGCTGTATCTTGACTCTTTTGCCTTGGATATATGCACATCAAAAGTTATGTGAATATCCATGGGCAGAAACCTGGATTACTGCTGGTTATTAATTGCTCCTCTAAAATGATTGTGACTCAGAAGAATCACTTTTGACTTTTATGGTCATGAAAGACAATATTATCTGGCATCCCTCATTTCAGTTATAGTTAATGAAGTAGCAGTGGTCTAAAATACTGGATGTGAGGTCCAAATGCTGGCTGGCATAAGTTTTTTACCTGCTCAGATGATTAGAGAGCAGTTCTGTGGAACATCTATTTAAAAGAGAAGCTTGCATGAATATATAAGCAAATGCTGCACTGTGCCAAGCCTCACCCACCTCTCAGACACTGTCAAATAGTTTGCAGGGGACTGGGGTCTTTTTCTTCAGAGAAACAATGCAGTTGTCTTTTCATATAAATCACCTGCAGAGAAAATAAGAAAAAGGATGAAAATAAAAAAGGTACCTCTAAAACAAAATGTAAGCCCTATATTAGGCATCAGACTGGCTAATTGCTGCTGAAGTATTTTCTGGTGATACATATATTTTGAGCAACCACCAGAAATATGAGGACTTAATAAGTAGCGAGAATTTATACAAAAAACAGACATAACAAGGCAAAGTTAATTCATCACAACTTTCACATAAGCCTTTGTTGGGCAGTTGGCCAGGCCCATCACATTATCTGTTTGACTCAGTGAGTCACTCCAGCTAATAGAATTTTGCCCCGTGTTTGTTGTTACCATGGCAATGCAATATTATCAGGCATGTCATGTTCACAGATCAGTAGCAGCGGCACTGCTGCAGACACACAACAGCTTTCAGCCTTTGACCATAAACAGGAATTCACTCCACAGTCAGTCTGTCAAAAAGGAAGTCGGCTGTGGTGAAGAAGCACTAGTGCCAGTACTACTAGCCTTTTCCTTTTTCCTTTGTGAGCGCATTGCCATTATCATTAAAATAACCTTGAGTCGTCATGAATTCATTCATTCACAAACATTGTCAAAGAAGGTGCAATAGTTCAAGAGAATCCAGAGGGTCAGAGAGAGGACTAGTTTTAAATCTGTGCCTATTGAACCTGGAAATGACATAGTCTGTTAGATATAATCTTATTCTTACCATAGCAAATCAAGCTGTGTTGACTGGCACCAATGTCCAAGTCAATTCAGCACCATGAAAGGTTACTAGGAGTGAAGAGGTCATATCCTTTGTGGTATTGCTTTGAGAAATAAACTTAGGCATGTGTGGGAATATTTTACAAAGAATAGCTTTTTCACCAAAAGTGAAAAACAAATCCTGTCAGGAATCTATAGAGACTGCAGGTATTTTCTGACATAGCCATATTTAGTGTTTAAACCAAAGATATAATTACTAAGTTTTTTTTTAATATTTTAAATGTTTAATTGAGTCATAAATACTCTGCTGGATATTTTAATTGCTTTAAAAAAAAATCTTTTTGAAACTGCAGGTTAAAACTGAGAATGCACTCCATCTTGGGGGTTTATAAGGATTTTAATTTTCTTTCCAACAGACACATATCAAATAATAATACAGAATATATGGGAAAGTGTACATGGATGTTCTGAATTTGATTTGTTTGATAGATTATGCAAAATTTACCCCAATGTAACCTCTTTGACATCAGCTGAGTTGTTCTGATCTACCCTGCTTTGAAAGGAGGATTAAGATTCTTGGATTTAAAATATGGGAGAGAATTTTTGAAAGAACATACTGCTTTTTAATGCCTCTGTTGAATGGAAAGACCTGTTTAAACATTTGTTGTCACATATGTCCCAAAATGTTGTTGACAAGCTATACTGGCATTGAGAGACCCTACACAAAGTTTAGAAATGCATTTGAAAATTATTCTGAACAGTAAGGAGATGATTATGCTTTTCCTTCTGTGGGCTTTAAACTGGTGGTAGTCCACATGTGATTTTAAAGTAGTTGCTGCTGAAATGTCGGGAGAAATAGCTCCATTCTGGTAAGTGCTGTTCCCCTTTATTGCAGCACTGATTCTTATGTTACACAGCTCAGTCCACCAAAGTCCTCCCATTTACGCTGGTGTAAACAAAAACTGTGTTTGGTGCCTAATATTTAAAATTGAACTTTGGAACGAGTCTTAAGCTATGCTTAATGAATACAGAGAATAAGTCCTGAGATGTAAAGCTTTTGCCCACAACCCCTTTTTTGCTGAACAGAATATTTACACTCAACTTGTATTACCACTGAAGATACATTTCATTCAGTGTAGCAGAATGGATTTTATATTCTTTGCATCAGTATGAATCTCCCTGTGCTACCATCATGGCACAGATCCTGCTGCCTGGATTTTCTTGCAGTCATAAAATAGACTGTGTCTTCCATGTTGCCCAGAGAAATACTAAAATCTAATTTGACTATGCAGTGTATAACCATGAGATTACCAGTGCTACAGTTCATTAATAGCCATGCAATTAAAGTAGCCTTCCTCTTGTGCTTGAGACTTGAAACAGTTTCTCATAATCAGGAAGGAGTTATGGTGGTATTGAACCTTTGCTCTCAGCTCCTGAAATGAAGGAGCAGGCACAGCTTGAAGAAGTTCCAAAGATTTGAAGTAATATGAGCTTTTAACTGAAATACATTTGATTTAATAGCATTACTCTTTTTTACTCCAATGAAGTAAAGATCAGAATGAAGTGCAAGGGGGACACAGCCTCCCCTTGTTTTGGGGAGGAATGAACAGGAAGACTCTTGAAATCATGAAATGGGACATGACCAGTGAACTGACCTCTGTGCATCTGCACAGGTGTTTTTCAGTCAGCCTGAAGCATGCCTGTATAAGACAGAAGGAAAGGAAGGGCGGACTAACATACTTCTGTATCTATATTTTGCCTGCTCATAAAAGTCATAACATTAGACTTATGTTGGTTAAAAGTTATTTTAGTGAAACTGATGTAACTCCTCTGCCTGGCCATCGTTTGATCAGGTCCAGAACAGTAATTATCAGTCTGGCTTGAAAGGGCTCTGAACATCTCACACAGATTCCACATTAAGCGGAATAGAGTTTTAAACAGTGAAACGTCATCCAATTCAATAACATAATTAAACAGGTGCAATTTTAGTGTGTGGAAAAGGAATGAAATGCACAGAGTCTGCGCTAGTAGAAATCATGGAATAAACCAGTTATTGTTTGGATCATTACATCTTAGAGTAATGGTTGTTCTGTTTACCCCAAGGGTCAGCAGATTTCTACCATTCAGTGGCAATCTGCAAATGCATTATAGCTAATCCCGTCAAACCGGTAAAGGAAAAAAAGTAATTGACATTTTAAAAATGTGTTTTTAAGGCAAAACTTTTTTAAAGACTCTGTGATCTACAATTGAATAAAAAATTCCACTCCGTTAGCTAGTTTTTTCTATCAGAGTGAAATAGGCATTTTCCTGGAACTTGACTCTCCTGCAAACACCTTCAATTTTATTTTTTACATTTGCATGTCACTTTGTATTATTAGTCCCATATTTTCTAACACAACGAAAGAGAAAGATATTTTTTTTCCTTTGACTCCAGCAGAAAACAGTCTTTCTGAAAAAGCATAGAAATTTAGTTCCACCTATGAAGGTGCATCCATTTCATGAAGCAAGTACTGAGAAATTTTTATGTAGACCTACTTATATATTGTGCTTCCTACCCAACAAACACCTCTCCTTCCCTCTGGTCCTATCTTGAAAGAGAAGTTTCTTGGAATTCCTTCAAAAGTAAGCATTTAATTTTGACTGCAACAAATAAACTTTTCCAAATACCTTGTGTTAGCAAAAGAGAAATGAGCTGAAAAGGTGGCTTTATAGAAAATGATAATTTTGAGTTTGCAGCTAATCTCAATATTATTATTTTTTTATAATTTATTGGAAACATTTCAATATGAAGAGATTTCTAGGATTGAAAAGGAAATAAAATATTGTAAACAATATATTCCTAGCTTTTCTATGAGACCTAATGCTTTATGTATTTGAGTACTGACAGTAAGGTGATCTCTTAATTAGCAAGCTAAATTTAAGAAGGTAAAAACTTCTCAAGACACTTTTAAGCAAATCCAGAAAAACTCAGATCCAATTATCTTAAAAGAGAAAACAATGGGTAAAGAATATCTGTCTAAAAAAGTTCACCTCTTACTCTTACTTAAGTTAAATAATGAAACACTTATCTGAATAACTGTTACTTGGAATCATATTCCCTGCATGTCTTGTGTCAGAGGTCATTAAGAAAGTGTCCTGAAGGGTATAAGTGATGGAACCTTAGGTTAAACTCCTACTTCATTATTATAAGTCTGATTGTGCTGAGACATTCGGATGTTTAGCATCTAGTATGGCAGAAAATGATTAGTTGTGATCTAGACTGCAAGGATCTTGACTGAAGTGAAACTGATTATCATACCAAGTGAAATCATAATCTTATTGAAAACGGTGACAAAGTTCCCACTGACTCCAGTGATTCCACAGTTTTCATCCTGTATTTTAATCTTGAGAACTATGATAACACCACCCCTACCTCTAATCATGTATGCAGAGTTCCTTGCTTTTGTAGGTTTGAAGTTCTTAGGTTAAGAATAGACAAAGCAAACCACCACCATCAAGAAATGATTGAGGGGCAAATAATAAGGAAAAGAAACCATGCAAAAGGCTTAGAAGCAAAAGATTTGAGAAAAAAAATAAAGGAACCAGAATCTTTGGAGAAAAGATGCAGTAGAATACAATAAAGAAATTTAAGAGGAGAGATGGCATGAAAGCATAGAGAGAAGATTGCACCCTGAAAGAAGAAAGGGACTATAAATGAGCCTTGAAAGCAGGCAGGGATGGAGGGATAGGAGGTAGCTGAGCATTCTGTTTTCATGCTGTGTGTAGGCTGAACATTTAAAAATTATACCACATTAGCAGGTAAAGCCATTGCACAATGATAGTAAAGTTTATGTTCAATTGTTCTCAGCTGCTGTTTAACATTCACAGTGGCACATGTAAACAAATCATTGCACTTTTAATGAAAATCACTGTGATGTTGATCTGTGATTTGTTTCAAATATTCTTGTTAGTTCCTCAATCAATGTACAAGGCAATATTTTCAAGTGCATTAAAAAGATGCTATTACCACTGTTATGATAGTGATGGCTCTGAAATGCCTAACAAATATTTATCCAGTTTGTCTAAACTGGTCATCACAGTGACATTTCTAAAAATGTTCGTAGCAATTTTAATAATAGGGCCTTATACTATATAAGATATTCCAGCTCCTTCAGATTTTTCTCTGAGCCTAAACTGGGGTCAAACTACAGCTCAAGTTGAGCTAAGGTATGTGGGTTTTTTATGGTTACTAGCGTGTGTGGCCATTGAACAGGTTAGCCTCATTTTATATCAGAATTTTACAAGACAGAGTTGATTGTATAGAAATTATGAACTTCAAGGTTCACAGGACATGTAGTACTCAATTTTGATAGCAGCACAGGAGAGTTCATACTGATCACCCAAAGAATTAGTTCTCTCGGTTTATTGACACTGAATTGAAAATAAGAGATTTTCAGTATCAGCCATGAGGCACTAGAAGTGGAAAGGAATAGACATATGGACAACCTCTTCATCTCCACGAAGAACTGCTTTCTGACCCCACACATTTTGTGTTTAATTTATTTTCACTTGAGGAGTATGTTGGGGAAATGCATGAGATTTAAAAGAATGATCCGTTTTTAACAGACTTTCTGTTTTCCTCAATTGTTCCATTTTTGTAGTATCCTTCTTTCCAATGTCTGTAGAAAAAAGTCTATCAGAAAAAGAAACAAAACTGTGTTTACAATGTTATCAAGCATTATATCAGTTAAGTCAACATAATTATGGTTATGACATGGTGAACTGCCAGAGAGAAGCAGTCTACTTATTTACTACTAAGTTTGTTGATTCAGTGAGTGCTAAAGTCGTTCATTAATTGTTCAGCATAATATTTGTTATGTGCTCTGGAATATGTCTGAACAGGGGAAAGACAGGAAAGAAATACCAAAGCTGAACATAACTGCTTCTCCAAAATGTTTTAAAGAGTATTTTCACTGGAAAGTAGGTATGTATGAAAGTTGTGTTCTTTACACAATTTACCTGCAGAGAAATGATTCTTCATAAGTTTATCAGAGGTCAAGTCTTCTTCTATGTATTTTATTATTCCTCCTATGCCGTATCATTCAAAATCTCTGTGGTTCATATACCAATAATAATTCAAATTTCCCAACACCAAAATCATCTTACTTGCAAAGATCCACTGTAAGATGCAGGAACCAAGATGGCCACAACTCACAGCTGAAGTGTGAAAAATAGATTTATTCCGTCATTTGCATGGACACACATAAATTGCTAAGTCAAAACATAAGAGGGACAAAAAGCACAAGCCCAGTCTGGGCTTTGCCTTACATATTGAAAACCTGATGCACCCACAGAAGGATCACTAGGCTGTTTTTACAGTTCTAAACTTTCTCTCTCATCTCTCTTCCCCCCAAAGAATGCTTTTAAGTCTCTAGCAACATTCTGTTATCTTCCTTGAGAGAATTCCATTTCTCTCAACAGACGGAAAACAATCCAAAGGATACACAGGGTGTGAAGATTCCCACGCTGAAGCAATATTCTTAGCATTATCCAGCTGCAAGGTTGGTCTTTTAGTGAAAACTATTCTAAAAACAACTTGTTCTCCTCTCCTTCTGTTTTCAACCCCTTCATCCCCACATCCACTGATCCTTTCCGAAGTTAACCATTTCTTCTTTCTATTCTCTGAGACAAAAGGATTCAAGTTTGCATTAAAGAGGTACATAGGCAGTAGATGTTCTGTGGGTTGTGATTTTATGTGGGTTGTTCCAGGACAGTGATATGAGCTGAGCCAACACTCTCCTATAACATACACTTCAGCATTGTATCTCTAGGCTCTTTCCAAGACCTTCTTCTTAGCCCAAGAGCAAGAGCAGGGCTGCAGTATGAGGTACGTGGACATACTGTTGTACTTTTTCACCGATACCTCTTGGTATTCATAGGTGGCAGTCTACCATTCTCTATCTGATCTGAATCACAATTTTCAGGCAAAAGCATTACCCTAAAGTAGAGCCTGAATCCCCAGCAGCTTAGTCTAGGTTGGTACCCGGTCCAAAAAATCAGAGACCATGCATTCCTTTTCTAATCCTGCAAGTTGGATGGTCCCCTTATCAAAGAGACATTTAGAACAATACTTACACAGCAAGAGGGTTTTGTCTTTTTTTAAACCTTCATAAATTCCATGACCTTTATTTTGTAAAATATCCCTGAATGTAGTTTACTGTACATTGATTTTAATAAGTATTCTCTACAGAACAATATGTATAATGTTGGAAATGGTATAATACAATTTTCCTCCACTAAAATGCTACAGAAAATTGTGCATTTTATACTGATATGTGCCACATCAATAATACAGTTTTTATATCTTATTTGTAGCTATCGATCTCAACAACATAATGAAAAATTGATTGCAATGAAGTGCACTACTTCTTAAGTGTAAATTTCAATGTCAAATTATTTTTATCTATGCTTCCCAATTATAGATGAAGCTTATACATTTATATACGTTTGCTTTTACAAAACTCTGGATCAGTAAATTAGATATGACAAGAATCTACTGGGTCAATAGAAACCTTGCTGCTCTCACTAAAATATGATTCCAAAATTAAATACACTAGTTCCCTTTCTTCATTATAGAAAGAATTAAAGTTTCTGTGTGTGGTATCACCTTCCTGGGCAATTTAACAATTTGAAATAGGGTCCTAAATCTTAAGGGGATATGGACACACAAAGTATTTTATTGTACGGGAAACCACTGAAATTCATGCACTCACTCTGGAACCTACACAGCAAAGTAAAAAAGAAACAGCACATTCTTTTGTTATCTCTTGAGACCTTATTATTTTTGGGGGAAAATATTTGTGTTTTGGGGAAACCTTATGTTATTACAACCGACAAAAAAATGCAAATGGCTTCCATACTAGGTGAAGGGGAGACAATGGTTTCTACTTTCTGCATTGGAAAGATAGAGTTCTGTAGAATTCTGCAACTCCTTCATACCCTTTTGGGAAATCAGACTGTTCTTCTGTTGGGTCACAAGCAGAGGTTATCTCCAGTGAAAGATCATTCTGCTTTCTGCAGACTGAGGCACTTCGTAAAAAATTGCTTCAACTTGTAGAACTGCTTGGAAAAATAGCAAAAATATTGCCAAGTTAATTAGACAGACTACATATTTCATAGTCAACCATGTTAGGCGTCCAGTTAAGCCAGTCTGCCTGGTTTCTTCACTCAGTAAATAGACAGGGGAACCTCTGAGATGATTAGTTCAGACTAAAGCCTGTATTTTAGGGCATATGGTTGGAGATGATGAATCTCACCATAAGGGTTGCAAATCTTTGCTTGCAATGATGGCACAGCATTGTCCAATCACTATCACATACTTAATAATTTCCGTTATCTCACTGTCATGAAAGTAGATTTTGGAAATATTTGTAGGACTACAGGTGCAAAAAGGAGAGGAGTGGTTTTGAATGGGGTGTTTTTATACCACTGAATAGTGTGCCAGTTCTTCAGTTTCTCAGCACAGAAACAAAAGTGTCTTCCCAAGATGGCTGCAGGTGCAATGCTGACTCGGGAACAAAGAGGGAAAATGTGTCTAGGGAAGATAATTTATAGCAATCTGCCTCTTTTAACACTGCCAATAAAAGGCACTTGCCCAATACCTGGAGATCATCTCAGTCATAATCTGGTGTTCAGGATATTTTTTTTCCTGTCATTACAAAATAATGTCCTCTCTCTGCTTCCATATCTCTTTCTCTTAAAGGGGGTATTATAATTTGCCTTCTTAAGAACAGGGGAGTTGGTTACATTTGTTGTGACCAGTTGCTGAAAAGGGAGGAGTAAAAAGCTGTTTCGCACACTGTGGTAAAAAGAAAATGCATTTTCTCATGTGTTTTGTACCTCATACTTCTCCAGACAAAATGTTTGACAGTTAGGACATTAACAATACTGCTTCCTATGAAGAATGTCTTATTCTCATATAGGTTGTGTTCATGCTGAAGTCTATTCTGTAGTGGTAGTAGGTCTCTTCCTCCTGCTCAGCTGCCTTTGTTCATGACATTTGTTGACATTTGATCTATCCATCTTTCAAATTTGGTTGATATCTGTCATGGGTTCAGAATTGATTGGAAATCAAGTTGAAAATATGATTTGAGCATGGTGGTTATTGTTTGCAGGAAGGCCTGAGTAAACATCTGGTCTGAGATGATGAGAGCTATTTTCCCCCTTCACTGCATAAGTCAGATTTTGTTACAAGCTGACACCGATGAGTGACTGCATTCTCCCATGCCAGAGAGGTTGTCACTTTGACCCTGTCCTTAGGTGGGCATTTGGTCCACAAATTGAGGATGTTCTGACAAAGAAAATGTCAAGCAGTATTTCAATGAAGGCTGGCTTTTATTGTTTCTGTGCATTCATTTGAGGATGGAGTTTTACAACTTTGCAAATTCACTTCAAGACATCCTGAAGCAAATGTCCTGTGAATTTGCATATTTCATGACAGATTTTTAAATACAGCCCACATAGGAACTTAAAAGCTATGCAAATCTTTAAAGAGAAGACGATGATACTCTTACCCATTAGATAATTATTGTTATTACAGTTACTAACAATCAATGAAGATGTCAGTGTGAGCTGGACTACAGGAAGGATGCAGTGGCATACCCATGTAGGTAGAGGACTTTTTCCCGCCACTTAGCATCCTGTTCTTCTTCATTTAATTTCAGAACATGAATAAGCTCTGTGCATCTAAAATACTTCTTCCTGAGAAGTTAGTCTGAGCTGTATTGCCACCCACATATACATCAGCCAATGGTGAAAACTTGAAATAAATTCCAATAATCATACAGTGAAAGCTAAGATTATTTCCACACGACTCTTTGAAACCTAAGTGTGTCATACTGAGACCAGGTTGAACAGTGCTTCCATCACCCTAATTAACTTACTGATGTTTCAAAGCAAAGAGCACATCAACACAGTTGTATGAGGGATGAACATGCATGAAGTTGGAAGAACTACAAAATGTTAAAACCAAATGAACTGAGGCAGAAGCCGGAGAGTTCCAGAAAGAGGCCAAGGAAAAGCTACTTGACTTAACTGGGGAGGTGTCATTTGCAATACTTCTCTACTGGCAGATGGAGGACCAGAACTTATCTAGAGTAAAATAAAAGCAAACCATCAAACACTGAAATAACTGTGAAGATAACAGATGTGGTAAAATCATGTTTGTAAAAAGGTAATTATTTAAATGGATGTTCCTCAATTAAGGAAGGTTAAAAACAGCAATTGCAGTTAATGCTTTATTATTTATTATTTAATACAGTTTACCTGCAGGCTGAGCCTCTTAAGACAGCTGGCATTGGTGTCCTGCATTGCTTGGCCAACTGAGAACATCAATGAAAGCTCAGCCACAAGGCTGACAACTGCAGCTTCAAGGTCCTCTGAGAAGGCTGTTGCCTATGTGAAGGACAAAGAAATAAGGAAAGAAATAACCAAACCCTAGTAAATTTGTGGTGAACACTATGAAACACGCATCAGGAAGAAGGTCTCATTTTCACCCCCTCAGCCTTTTCCTAAGACAACACCTATTGGATAAAAGGATACAAGCAATCAACATGTCTCCTCAAACTTTCTATTGTATGTCAAAAGTTAGTGTGACATATAATGAGCTGCGATGAAAACAATCAAGAGATCCAGGAATTGTTGAGAAAGAAGAGAACTGCTCACCAATCACACCTTGCTCAGCCATCCTGTCATGTAAGTAAAGCAGCCTTTCGACTCACATGTAGCAAGCTCCAACAGAAACTTTGTGACATCCAGAACAAGTGGTGGATCAATCTAGCTGGTAAAATTCAATTACGTGCAGATACAGGTGACTACAGAGGATTCTATGAGGTTCTGAAAACAGCTTATGGTTTTACACACCAGATTCAAAGCCCTTTACACAGTGCAGATGGTCAAATGCTTCTCACAGACAAAGCTTCCATTCTGAACTGATGGTCTGAACACTTTCAAACTCTCTTCAGTACCAACCGAGTAGTTGAAGACTCAGTAATTCAGTACATT
>VYXB01000050.1:131452-150901 GCA_013397135.1 Pachyramphus minor | reverse complement strand
GGGCTGCAGTCAGTTCATCACACCTTACCTCTCTCTGCTCCTTCCTGCTCGGGGAGGACTTCTCACACCCTTCCCCTGCTCCCCTGTGGGGTCCCTCCCACAGGAGGCAGTGGGTGTCCTTCCCACAGGCTGCAGTTCTTCATAAACTGTGGTTATCTTCCACAGGGTCAGTCCTCCAGAAATAGGCTGCTTCAGTGTAGGGACCTTGTGGGGTCACAAGTCCTGTCAGCAAACCTGCTCTAGTGTGGGCTTCGTTCCTCACAGGGCCTGCTAGGAGCCTGCTCCAATGTGGGCTTCCCAGGGATCATAGTCTCCTTTGAGCATCCACCTGCTCTAGTGTGGGGTCCTCCCTGAGCTGCAGGTGGATCACTGCATCCCCCTTGAGCTCCATGCCTCCCCATGGAGCTCAGAGAAATCTCTGCCCCGGCATCTGGAGCACTTCCTACCCCTCCTTTTCCACTGACATTGGTGTGTGCAGAATTCTTTCTGTCACATATTCTCAGTTCCCTGGCTGCTATTGCACAGACTTTTTTTTTCCTTCTTAAATGTATTATCTCAGAGGCGCTACCACTGTCACTGATGCGCTGAGCCTGTGTTGGTTAGATTGCAAGGAGAGAACACTGAAACAAAGTTGTATCAGTTGTCAGGAGGTAAGCACAGAATTTTTTCTTTCCAGAAAAAAGCCTTATTTCATACTCTAACACTCTTCAAGTGCTAAGAGGTAGATGGAACAGACTAGCTATGTAAGATATTAAATCTGAGACAGCAATGGGCCTAAGCTGAATGAGATGCATCATTTAAAAATCACCAACTTGTGGCACAGAACTGTCTTAGAAACAAGCTTATTCTAAGTAAGTAAGTTCAGTAAGTCTAGTGCAGGGCCATGCACTACCCGTCTGTGGTATAAAATATTGCCCATCATAGTTATACTCTCAGAGCATAGGAGTTTTGATGCTTTCTGTGAAAAATCCTCTGTGTTGTCTGCAATAAGGCATCAAGGGAGAGACTACAAGGAAATCATAAACACTGGGTAATTGCTCTCAGGTGTCTCTCACCGATGGCAGGGTAAAATATTATTTCTTGGGGGCAAAGAATTGCAGAATGGCTGTTGTTTCTTCTCAAAATTTTTGGCAAAAGCAGACTGTGATTAGGTAAAAAATTCAAGTCTTCATGTTGTGAGTATGCAGAAATACTTTTTGGTTACACATTGTTCTTAAATTAGAGCAAGCAGCTGTTTTACCATGGCCCTGTGTAACATGATCTGAATAACGATCCTTGTCCAGAAGTAAATGTGGGTAAGGAGCAAACTCATTTCTACTTAGTAAGTGTATTGCTTTATTTTTTTATTATTATTATCATTATTAATTTATTCCTTATTTTATTTCTAGCTCAGTATGGCCCAGCAGTGATCCCAGGTGGCCAACAAGGCCAATGGCATCTTGGCCTGTATGAAGAATAATGTAGCCGTCAGGACCAGGGCAGTGATCATCCCCCTGTACTCAGAACTGTTCATAGAATCATAGAATAAGACGATTTGGAAAGGACCTCTGAGGTCATCAGGTCCAACCCTTGATCCACTACCACTGCAGTTACTAGACTATGGCACTAAGTGCCACATCCAGTCTTTTCTTAAATACCTCCAGGAACGGAGAATCCACCACCTCCCTGGGCAGCCCATTTCAGTGCCTGATTACCCTGTCTGTAAAGAACTTCCTCCTGATATCTAACCTAAACCTCCCCTGGCAGAGCTTGAGACCGAGCCCTTTTGTCTTACTGCTGGTTGCCTGGGAAAAGAGACCGACCCGCACCTGGCTACTCTGTGGCTTTCTCTGTCTTGTTCTGCCATGTATTTTGTTTATAAATTATCTTATTACTCTGCAGAAAAATATTTCCATCTCAAAAAGTAAACAAGGTAAATAGGATTTTTTCCATTAAAAACTATAACCATGTGTTATACTACAGCTGTACCACCTGACCTGCAAATATTTTAGTGGTAAGTACTAGAAAGATAATACCTTGATCTGTGATCACTCACCCTTCAACAAGGTATTCAGGTTTTGGCCAGATTAATTTTTGTGGTGGAATCTGTGCTGCCATGACTGTAAATAGTCTTTTGATTATTTAGAAGAATGTACTGGGAGCAAGGCAGATGCAGAAGAAATTCAGCACATTAAAAAAATTAAATTAAAACTTACGTAATTCTCCAGGTACCTCAGAGAACAGACACAGCCAAGCTTATGTAATTCCAAGACTTTCCTCTCTTGGCAAAAGGGTCACATAGTTATTTAAAATATATCAATTTGTAAGCCAGCATTTCCCTTTTTTAAACTATTTTGTGTCAATTCCACTTCCTATTTTTAGCATCTGAAAGCAGTGTTTGAGAGCACTTTTTCTAGCATCTGTGTTCTGTTACAGGTGAATTTCCTTTCAGGTCAAATAGAGCCTAAAACTGGAATGTGTTTATCAGAAAGTTCCCACAGAAAATCTGCTAAGCATCATTAATATGTATTAGCACATATTTTGATATAAAGCAGCATGTCAAAAAGCTGCATCTTCTGACAGCTCCATCTATGTATGTCACTTAAGTGAGAGCTCAATACATTAAGTGCCTTACATACTTCTTGCTATATAATGTAAGTAGAAAATCCATTAGTAAAAAGATACTGAGGTTTTCTCAGGCCATGTGTAACAGCAGTGATATAAACAGACACAAATGAATAAATACTGTTATTTCCAGGGTAACAGGGAAAAAAGCACTGAAATTGGGGAAAAAAATGGTGTATGAGAATAGATACGAAGTAAATGTATTAGGTAATGTGAATTGCATATTTCAGAATGACAGCTCATTAGGTAAATCATAGAATTAAATAAGTCTAAGCTTTACTTTTAGCTAGTTCTGAGTTAATAAAAAATGTATTTATCTATCTGAGTGATGGTAAACTGATAGAATGATCATACTGAAGGGAACTAAGATGCAACCTTAAACTAATCCAAGGTAAAATTGCTCTGTGTGAAAGAGAGGAGAATTTTTTATCTGTCTTTATCTTCTGCTGCGCTCCCTCAGTAAGCAAAATAAATGTCCAAGCTGAATCTTGAGAAATATGCACTACTGTACATATTTGCTGTGCTCTGAAGAGTTAATCTGAGGAAAACAAAAGGATGGTTTTCAGAATTTTCCAAAACTCAAATTAGTTCTTCTCATGCTTCAGGTGAAGTCTGCTGAAATCCTATAAAGAATCACATTTGGTTGAATTGCTTTAATTCCTGCCTTTACTGTTCAGGTGGTGTGGTGTATACAGAAAATGAAAATCACTTAGCCTGGGTTCTGAGTAGACTCCACGGAGGAAGTTAATCATAGAAATCCTGCTGTGATGATAGAGAGTTTTAGCAACAAATAACACAGCAGGGGGTGCTAGACAATGAAATGCACTGAAGAACAGCTTTGGAATATAAGGAAGTATCTTAACATGGTCTGATGCTAAGTATTTCATATGGTTCAACCATGGCCTTGTACTAACTGTGTGGTAAAATCTGCAAAACTGTTTAAAATTTAAATGAATGCAGTAGAAAAGTTTACCTGTCCTGCTTTCTGCATAAGTGGAAGCGTCTCTGCTCTAGCTTGATTATTAGACCTTTATGAAATCCATCTGCTGTGTTTCAGCCATGTTAGAATATTAAGGCTTCTTTTATCAGAGTATAAATGTAGGGCATATTGGATGTCCTATAATTAGGACTTTCAACCAAGTCTGACATACACATTCATAATATATTTTCTTTGATCATCTACGGCATTTGGGAAGCTGCCCTAATGTACCACTTTTTTTTTTTTTATCTTTTGACTGTTCTCTAGCAATTTTCCTTTCCTCATCTAGGGTAAATTTCTCTGCATAAATCATGACTGGAGTTGGGGGAAAATTCTGAATTTGCATTTTGTAAAAACTACACTACTTCAACATTTTAGAGAGTCTGGTCTCCATAGAAGCAGAAAAACCATGAAAGTCTCAGGAGGAAAAGAGAGTGGAAAGTTTAATTTAGAATTCATGTGAAATACAAAACTTAAACAGTTACGGATTTTTTAATTGTCATATTCTTACTTTCTTGGAGCTGACTCAAATAAGGATTTTGTGTCTTCTAGGAGTCAATGTTTATGCACCTAGAATACATATTGCGGTTCAGAGATGTAGTGTAATCCCAAGTATAGAACTAAATAAGGAGTGAGAAGAATGATCTGTGAATCACAGAGTAACTTTTCTGTATAGTATCAAATGCTCTTGGTTAGATGGCATTCAAAAATATTACTTTAATCTGTGCTAAACCGCCTTGAGGTTTTTGGGTTTTTTAAGACTGGGTACTCAATCAGCTGAACTAATTTTCTTCAAACAGTTGTATTTACCTCAAGAAGCAAGCTTTAAAAAATAAAGAAAATGCATTTTTGATCGTCACTGAGAGCTTGCCTCATGCAATCAAAAGGGATTTCTTGAAATTTCCTGTCCACACCATTGAAAGATGTAGTATGCCCTTGTCCTAGATAAGGGTGATTTTTCTTCCATTTTAATTCCTATTGCTCTCGGTAGGAAACATGCTTTTTTTATTATTTTTTCTTTACTCAGTGGGACTATGTTATTTTCTTTTAAAAAATGTGTCTGATTTGTAAGATCCTAATAGAATCTATGCAATTTGCATTCACTTTTTAGTCTTGATAGGTGTATATGCCAAAAGAAATGCTTTCTCCAGAGCTTTTATTTGACGGCTCACAAACAGTGTTCTAGTAAATAACCAGTGACATCTGACACTGTTATTTTCACAATGTATTTCTTAAATATAGCACAGTCAGATTTCATTTGCAAAATGATTGGTTTTTTGACTGTAAGCATCTGCTGCCTTCCACAATTTAAGAACAATCTTCCTTCATAAGGGGAGTTAGTTCTGCTTGGTAACCTTGAGGGATTGTTTCTCAAATAGTTACAAAGAGTGAAGTCCCTTATGAAGCCACATGCATAAACAGGGGGGGAATCCCGTGCTGGAATTCCAAGTCACTTGCACACAGGTTTATTATAAAGTACAATACAAGGACTGTAGTGCCCTCTGCTGAAAAGTAGTGAGGACCCACTTGTACTTGAGCAGGAATTTCCAAATAACCCTTTTCTGTCTTGGATGGCAAATTCTCACTTTCATTATACTTCTTTGCCTGCCTACAGTTATCGCTATCGTTTTGTCTTAACTTGTTCTTTTGGTTCTTGTACTGAATCTCGTTAGGATTCTCAATCTTAAAACCATTTCTACTGCAGTGTTGTCACTTCAGTAGTGTTTATATAGGAAACACAGGAAAATTAAAACAGACTGAAAATATTTCATATTAATCTGCCAGAAAAGTTTTTCTGTAACTTCATTCTGTTCTGAAATCCCAAACATAGGTTTAGAAGGAAACGGGCAATGTAAGTGAAGAGGTGATTTCTGTTTTCCCTGGTTTTGTTGTTTGACTTGGTTTGGTTATGGGGTTTTCTGTCTATACTCCATGGAAGCTCTGACTGCATCAAAGAAAAGGTCTGCGACTGGCCACATCTACCTCTCCTCCAAACAACAAAACTGCAGCCTGGAAGGGGACCACACAGTGCAGTGCCAGGAGTGGTGGAGCAAGTCCACTTATGGGCACTGCCCTCCTGACAAAGCAGGGGCTGCCATCCTCCCCAAATAGCCTCTTTGTCAGAAACAACACAACTATTAGCAGTGGGTGGTAGATGGCATAGCCCTAAAAGCGTCTCTAAGTTATGCTATTTAATGAATTCTCTAAACCAAAAGACAATGATAGTGTCAGTCCTATGGGAGCAGCTTTGAGTCTCTTTTCCTCAGAGCTTCAAAAATTGTTTTAGCAAAGGGATTCCTAGATGTTGTTCCCACTCACCATGATACCTGTCATGGTATTGTTTTCAACAATGTAACTTCCTCCTTTTTAGTAGCTACAAAGGTGCTGAAAGTGGGCTTCAGGTTGATGACTAAAGTTGTTAATGGACAAACAGAAACAGAATGAAGTATATATATGCTTATAACAAAATGGTGAGTGATGGTCCTAAAAATTATGAAAAGACAATGCTTTTGCTATTCATGATCTGACAAGTTAATCTCTGGTTAGTCATAATGGTCAGTTCAAATGAGTATGTAAGGAAAACACTGACAGTCCTTGTCGAACAGAAACACAAGACTGTAAGTTTCACTTTACTGAGAAAAATATGTTTATGCCCCTTTGATAAAAGAAATTAAACCAATATGTTTTCAAAACTTTTACATCTGTCATAGTGCTAAAGCAGAGGATAAATCATAGCAAGAACATTAGTATAGAAAGCAATATAATATAAAAGACATCTGGAAGGACAGTAGAGGTTACAAGTCTGGTGGCCAAATAAATACATATATTCTGGGACCAGAAAACAATGTTCCATCTATTTTTGTTGTATTAATAATACTGATGTGAAAAATCCTCCTTCAGTATATGGTCAAAGGACAAGACCATTAATAAAATATATTAGGGTCTTCTAGGGGTCTGAATGATGACTAGAGACACAGTAGTGCAGACAGCCACAAACAACCGAACATATTTATAGAGGTGGATCAATAACCAAGGGAATTAATCCCTTGGGGTACTCTAGATACATGCTGATATCTTATGAAAGGCCAATATTCCAGGTGAAACAGATTCAGCCTCTTTGGTAAAGGTGTCTTTATGGCTTAGAGTGACTGGATACTTATGTTCTAATTTCATAGTGTCTTACAAGTTCCAGATCTTGGTTTTAATCTCTTTTGGACTAGAAGACATGTATTTTCTTTCCATAAACATAATAAGAACACACATTAACCCCAGTCATGAAGGTCCCTGTTCCTGTGGTAAGCAGTGCATGTTCAGGTCCTTTCCCTGTCTTATATGAGAGACAGGAGATAATGAAACCAGAGAAAGCTGTGGGGCTTTCCTCATCCTTCTGTTGCTGAATTAAGATTAGGTCAGGCAGATTCTAGGTCATCTTTTTTACCATTACCTGCAGATTTGGTGATTTCTTCTCACACTTTGCCAGCCAAATTTAGCAAAGTATAACCATGAACCATTATAATATTGTGTGAAAATGTTTTGCCAGAAGGAGTTGGTTAGTTTTAATGGTTATATCAGCAGATGGTCATTGTCACTTATTTTGTTTTCAGGACCCAATATTTTTGTGGTGCTGGTTAAAATGGCTTGCCTGATGTTCAACTGTTTGCATTGGAACAATATTTCTTTTTGCTGCTCAGGGATCCATAAAAATGGATCATTGGGAAGAATGTGTGTCACATCAATGGACTCCTTATCTAAACTCTCAAAGTTTTTCTAACTCAGCCTTCTCAAGCAGAGTGCTGAGTCCAGCTTAGTAACTATGTCAGCAGCAGCTTAATAAACAACTAAGAAAAAGAACAATTCAAAAAATCCTAACTTGATGTACTGTATACCCCATACAGCTGGAGTCAATAAAGCAAGCAATTTTTTCTGATTAAATTACCGGATTCTCATTAAATTATCTGATTAATAAAGGAAAAAATGGTTTCACTAGAGGAGAGACTGTCCATTTTGACTTCAGACCCTAATACTAGGATGACTGTCTACGTTTAAAAAATGTCATCCCACTATTCAAAAGCTGTAGTTTTAAGGCTTAGAAGAGAATAGTAGTATTTTAAGGGTCAAAATACTATTATTTGTAATATATAAAATTATATAATAATATTATTTGTATAAAGATGTCACTTAATTGTTTTGGGAAAATACATTTAGAAACCTATCTAGATAACTGCTTATCTTTGATCTTTTTTTATTTTATATGCAGCTACATATACTTTGCTCAGTAAAATTACTGAGTCCATTTTCTGAGTATTCAGTTAGTAGAGAACTTTTTGTGATCAGATTTTCTTAATGAGAAAAGTTCTTATTCATAACTGATGAATTAGATGATTGCTTTCCAGAAGTGAGACATCTACGGAGCTACTCTTTCTGTATTTTTTCAATTTTATTCCTTATGTGACTTGACCTTTGAGGCATATCTTGCTTCTGGCTTTAAGATCCAAATTGTGCTGCTTGGTCAGTAAGGTTCTCTACATCCTGACATGAGTATGGGTAACTTCAAAATAAGGGAAAACAAGTGTTGTTAATTTCAATTTCCCAGCTGTTTTCCAATTTGGGTTTTAGTTTCTTTCAAGTTTTAAATTTTACTGTCCTATGAACTGTGAACTACTGCTATCAGTTTCATTTTGCTTTCCTCTCCTTTTAGTCAGCAATTTCTGATGTCCATAAAAGCAGTTATTTTGCTCAGCTGTTCAATTAATAATTTAATTTAAGAGTATTTTAAGACTAGAATTGATTTAAACTTTTTAAGATTATCAAGAAAACAGTTTACATAAGCAAATGTGCATAAGTACTCTTCTACACATTTTGATTAAAATAATCTACACATAATTAAATTTGTGACACTGATTAGGAAAAGGCAAAAGTTCTAAAATTATTTTGTGTTTCACTTCTGGTTTTCTGTCTGCTTGAACAGGCAGTTTAAAATAACTAAATAAAATGTTGCATCATCATGGGACTAGTGAGCAGAGAGATATTCCTGAGATACGTCTCTACTAGAGTAGGTCTACATTAGGAAGAAATGTGGTGCAACTTGCAGTTGGTCCTGAGATTCTGCATTAATGTGATGTGCGTTTTGGACATTTTACTTCAGACAAACTTTACACCAGTCCACTCCATATAATTTATTTGTTGTGAATGGGGTTGAAACTGTGAAAACAAAAATTGTTCTCTTGACTGTGAATGCTAAGTGGTGCAAGGAGTACCACACTGCCCTTTCGTCTCCTACAGATGGTGGCACATATTACTGCAACCATGGTGCCATGTAATTTATTCTTGTTCCTGCTTAGCTTCTCCTGTTATTTCTGTTTGTCCCTGAATGTTACCAAATGACACAACAGTACTCATGGCCTGCTGAATCTCCTGCTGACTCCAAGGACATCAGAGAAAAGTGGTAAAGAAAAAGGGGAGTGAGGCAGGGATTATATTAACATGCAGGTACTACTTTGGCCCTGGGATACTGAATAATCAACAGTTAGTTCAAAGTTTTCAGATGTAAAGCAGCACAGCTGAAAACTTTTGCCAAGAGCCAGTGCCTTCACTTTGCTACTCTTGCTGATATTTCAGGAGGTTGCCGATATCTGTTGTCACCTGGTGGGAAAACATTGACACTGTTGGAGTGTACAAGTCTGGCTAAAAAGTTCAGGGCAACTTGCAGGTATGAAAATGACTGTTGTATGCAGGCCTTGGGAGAGCACCATGGAAAATTTAGGGACAGCCCTACTGCCTGTGCTGGAAGGACCCATGGTGCCTGTGATTCTCATCATGCTGGCCTTAAAGGAGGATGCTGACACCTCTCTGTGCAGTTGCAAGATAATCTGGAGAACGTGGCTTCCTATCCACGTTATGGCAATGCTGCATGATACCTTTTGTTTATGAGTGAAACCCAAAACCATTGTGTAGTATGATGCTTCCGGAAAGCTCCCAAGCCCTCCTACCAACTGTTTTTATTATTAAAATCTGTGTAAAACTTACTCTGGAACTGTGATCACTGGCACATGAAGTTGCTGGCATTAGCAGTGGCTAGGAGAGCTATTTCAGCAATGAAGTGTGAACCTGTCTGATGACATTCCCACTACTATTCCAATCCTCAGGATAATTTCTTTCAACAAAACCTTTACAACTTCCCTAGCTTTGTTGGTGAAAAAAGTAAAATCTTCTGGCCATCCTGAAAAAGTATCTACCAGTACCAATAAATACCATTTTGTAGTGTAAGCTCTGCAAAGTCGATTTGCCAACAGTCTGCTAGACAATTTCCTTTCTTAACAGTCCCGGGTACAGTCTGCCTAATCTGATGTGTATTGATCTTTAAACAGGTTTGGCAAATTTTAAAAATGCTTTTTGTGATACCAGTCATTCATACACTCAAAACTTGAGGCTAAAACATTTCCACCATAGAATCTATTCTCCTTGGCCGTTTTGTCACCCAGGTGATTTCCAGTATTTACGGAGGTCTCTCTGAATTGATGAACTTTGCAATGCATTATTGCCACCTTTTGAGGGAGCTGGACCCTCTCTAAAAATCTCTGTATTATTTGTCCTCTCAGGGATCCCTGAGAGGTTAACAGCCTTGTGTCTTTCCAACTGGCTCCATTGACATGGGCCACTACAAAAGCAAATTTCAAGTCAGTCCATACATTTACAGTCTTATCCTGTGAGACCTCTAACAGTCTTGTCAATGCAATCAGTTCTGCTTTCTGAGCCAACATGCTGGGGGTTAGTACTTTGGCTGAGTTACTACTGCATACCCTCCTTTTTGGATTCCATTTTTCACAAAGCTGCTCCCATCTGCAAAGTGTTCCTAATCCACTTCTTCCAAGGGAGTGTCCTATAGGTCATCCTGACTGGAGTACACAAACAATCCTGGGCCAGTTCCCCTTGTTCCAGGTCAGCTGTTAAGAACACTGCTGGATTCAGAAGGTTAGTTATTTTTACCTCCATATCATCTTGTTCTAACAATACTGCCTGTTTAACACCCTGCTTGGTTGCTCCAACACTGCTGTAACTGTATTGCATTCAAAAACAGTCAATTGCTGTCCCAGAGTTAATTTTCTTTCTTCCTGGATTAGGAGGACTGTTGCCACTACTGCCCCAAGGCAGTAGTGTTGTCACCATCAGGTTGTTTAGAAAAGTATGCAACAGGTCTCTTCCAGGACCCCAACTGTTGAATCAAAACTGCCAATGCCAAATGAGGACCTTTCTTGCACAAATAGTTCAAAAGGATTTAAGTCCTATAGTCCCAATGCAGGAGAAGTTATTGAAGCATGTTTCAATTCTTGAAAGGCTTTCCTGCATTCAGGAGTCCAGAAGAGGACTTTTTCCTTTCCATTAATCATTCTTTTAGAAGGGGGATCAGGAGTTTGACAGATAGCCTTTTTTCTTTCCTGGCCCAGACTCCTTTGTAAGTAAGTCTCCTAAAGTTCAAGTACCCTTTCAGTTATGAGGTAAAGCATTTCCATATAACAATTAACCTACATAGGCCCAGGGGATGACACCTCCAGTCCCCATCACACATCTTCTAATGTTAGGAGCCTTACTGTCTGATCAGGAACCCTGAGTGGAGTCCAGGGTCCCGCAGCTCCTGTTTGTCCCTTTCCCCACAGACTTCCAGTGGCCCTTCTCTGATATAGCACACAAATAGCACACTGAGCTCTGTTGTTGGGATCTGCCTCAACTAATTCCTTCATTGCGCCCTCCTGTCTGGGCTCTGTACCACTTACACAGCGTTCACTCCCGATCCTTGTACACTTTCCATGCTGCTTCTAATGACTTACTCAAGTTCTTAGCAACAACTAGAGGCATCTGGGTTTTCCCTTTCCCATTATTCATCGGTTTCCAAACTTTCTACTGCCTCCTTCACCTGCAGCTGCAGCCTCAGCTCCTCTGTCGGGCCCTCTGTGCCTTCACAGCCCCTCTTGGCCCCTCCAGATTCTCATGGTCCCTCCTCTCTGCCCCTTATGACTCTGCTCATCTCCTCATGGCCACACTCTGCCCCTCACTACTTCTCCCCTTACAGGCCCTCTCAGTCCCTTGTCTGTCCTGATATGGGGCTAGAACTTTTATGCCCTGATATGGGCTAAGACTTTGTCTACCACAGTTATTTTCTTCTTCTTCCAATTCCATATCCATTCCGTGCCTTTCTTCCCTTATACACTAATAAATGCATGTTCTACTCCTCCTCTGCCTGTATTTATTACAGCATTTACCTGTACTACAGGCAGAACAACACCTTTAGAGCCATTTCTTACCCTCTTTTTCTAATGCTAACACCATCAGATATCTAGGTGCCTGCATATGTTCCTTCCACAAATCAGGATTATTCTGCAAATCAAAAAATAAGTCAACATATGGCACTTTGTTCCATTTTCTTTCACTTCTAAAAAACAGCAGCAGTTGCAAAATGGTATTGTAATTTGCAGTCCCAGTAACAGGCAATAGAAGGAAAGGGTTAAGAACCAATAGAAAAGGGAATATAAGACCAATAAGAAGACTTCCCTTTAACTTCCCACAGACATTCTTTCATACAGATAACTGTTGTCCAGGGGGATTTTGGGAAGAAGAAACAGTAAGTTGGCAAGAAACAACAAAAAGCCATTTTGAAACGTGTTTAAACAGCATTAAAAACTTCAGTTTTCACAACATTTGTGCTGTTTTCTTCACCTCCTTCACCAGTCCATTTCTGAAAAGACCTTTTCCATCCTAAGTAGGGTGAGTTCAATGCCACAACAGGCCACTTTTTGTGATTGTTAAGCTTATACATTGGCCACCAGTGATTACAATATTCAGCAAGTTGTTTTCATGTGTGGGGGGCACCCTACAGCCTTTTTGAGTACCTCAAAATAGATCCTGAAGTGGAGCTCTTCAGGATCTCTTCTCCTTGGAATTGTGAAGATAGCCCTGCTCCCATGTTTAACACTTTAAAAAAAAAAAAGCCAAAAGCTTTTAACACCTTTAAAACCCTTTAAAAACCTTTTGCAACTTTTGAAAACCTTTTACAACCTTTTAAACCTTTCCTAAGATTGAGATTGCATGGGCGTCCCCATAAATAAAATACAA
This sequence comes from Pachyramphus minor, assembly GCA_013397135.1. Classification (NCBI taxonomy): domain Eukaryota; kingdom Metazoa; phylum Chordata; class Aves; order Passeriformes; family Tyrannidae; genus Pachyramphus; species Pachyramphus minor. Next base: position 138,210 of record VYXB01000050.1, on the reverse strand, counting down.
CATTACTCAAACTGGCAAACCATTTAGAAAAACCTCTCATCCTCACACTGTGATTTCTATTGGTGCAACTTATGTGAGGGCAAAATATCTTAAAACAAAGGACGTTAAGTAATGGTGTACTCTTTTTCCCAGAAAAGACAGTGTGGTGAACTCACCAGACCGGGGAATAGGAAGATCTTCCTGGAATTACTTCAGTGGGTGGTGAAATGTTAATGATTCCTCTGGTCTACTGAGCCGTCACTGCTTTGTCCAATCTGGGTCACTACAAACTGTCACTGAACACTGGGAAATAAGCTCTCTAACCAGTTTGTTACATTAGAAAGTCAACCGTATTTTATTCAGCATTGAGGTACATGGGGATTGCTCTACCAAACACGTACATCAGTTATCAAACCTTTTAACTATCTGTACGTTTTAGCAAATAAAAGAATTAGTGTTTATTGGCTACAAGTTATGTATCTCTCAATAATTAGTACTTTAACTTCTATTGTTTAATCATTCTCTCAGTTCTCATCCTAAGTAGTCCACAGGCTCAGTTTCTCTCTTCTTTTGGGTCAGGGAGTTTCTTGGGCCAGTATGGGATTGATGGTTGGCAGTTACAGGTCCCCCTACCAGAAATATCTTTTACCCAGTTGGTGCTGATCTCATCACAATTAGTGCCTCCTTATCTTGGAAGTCCTGCCAAATGGCCTGGTGGACAGTAAGTTCTTCCATTGTCAGTGGTATATCCCGTATCCCAAGCCATGCTAACTTCCTCTCTCAGGTCTGACAGCATGGAAGCAGGTTGAGCCTAAAATTCTAATTTGTTTTTCTAACACATTTACATTACCCAGACCATGCCCATCAGCCACTGTGTTTCACAGTTTGAATCTCACAACCTTCTCCTGCATTGCTGGATAGGCTCCTTTATAAAGGAGCTTCTTCCATAACAGGGTTGAGGAATGCAAGCTTCAGATGATGACATCTCCTCGTGCTCTCCAATGTAACAAGCCTGAATCTGCAGTCATGGGTACCCAGACAGATAGCAGGCAGCAGGATCTGTGGTGTTCTTATGTTCAAGATAGCCACAGCAAGAACACATCTCGTAGTGTGGCTCTCGGCTCAGACCAACAGTTCAGGGATTTTCCTTTTCTTGTATTTTGTTGATCATTTTTCTTCATGTTGCCTGGTATTACCACCAGGTTTATTTTGGGTTTTTTATTCACTGTTATCGTATTACCTGGCATCAGAGAAGAGTTTGATCTTCACAACTGCTTATGAACTTTGCTGCTTGCTTGGGGCCATAGACTGCATCAAGATGTATCCAAAGGGATTGATTTTGCAATCAGGAAAATATTAGGAAAAAGGAGAACAGCAAAAACAATAGTTTGTCAATGAAGGCAAGAGAAGACAGAGTAATTACCTACGGCAGGAGAATTGCAATGAGATCTGGGCCTTACGAGGGTTGTGAGATGGTATAGATAATCATATGAAAATATTAAATAACCAGTGCAGTTTGGCTTGTTATACATACAGAAAGCACTGACACCTGTTTGTTGTGGAAGTGGAAGGCTGAAAGATGTCTGTAGGCACATGCAGTGTGTATTATATCGTGGAGAACTTTGCACTCCTACAGCCCACTTATCAGCCCTGTGGTCCCACTTGGGGCTTGCACACATTTTAAAATATGCAGACAAAGGAAGAATGTGGATGCTATGAGTTAGACATGATCCATGCTTAAATTCATCAGGGCAAATTTATGTGAAGATGTGTGGTACTTAGCATGGTGGCTCTCCACTGTTCAATCACAAATATTTTTTATAAAAACAATAAAGCTGCTGTTCAGTGATGTAGAAGGCACTCAGGAAAATAAACAGATATTCAGAATTGAAATTCTGCTTTAGCACCATTTTTCCCTCTTTGCTTAGAAATATAAAATTATTAATGACTTACGTTTCTTCAAAACTGAATTTTAGAAATTCCTAGTACCTCTTTTTAGCAGCGAGATAAAAGTTACAACTATTACCAAAACAAAATCTACAGATGAGCGTCTTGATGTTTTCTGCAAACTATTTGATAGAATTATTTTTTGCCTAATATAGTCTCTAAATTGTACTTATACTTCGGAAAAGTGGGTACAAACAGTTCCATTCATAGCTCTATTGCGAAAGTTCAGGATGCATAATTTTAAATAACCAAGAGTGAAATGAAATCTTGTGATTTGAGGGAAAAGGGGGACTGTCGCTGAGCAAAGTAGTGATCAGAACCCAGGTCTCATTTAGGATCTGGAATACCCTTTTCCACCCTCTCCTTTTTTTTTCTTTTTAAAGGTCCTGATTCATCACATACATACAATGGCTGTAATCCCCACAACTAAACATGTCAGTCATTCTCCACCATAATAATGTGCTGATGTTTTAAAAAATCTGGTGATGAGTAGGATCTCATTTAATCAACAAAGAAAACTCTGATAATTGTTTCAAGTGCAGAGCTCTGCTACACTGCAGACTATATGCAAGTCCTCCACATTGTCCAGGTTCAGTGACCTAGAAACAAGAACTCCCGTACTGAGACAGGGACTTGAAATGTCAGGAGTTTCAGTATAGAGAAACCCAGTGAGTAATGACATAGAGCTTTTCACATGTAGCTTGATGCTTACGTTTTCTTCCTTTAAAGGATCTTTATCAAAAACCTTTTCTTTTTTTTTTTTTTTGTTTCTCTGTAAGGAATAACCTAGTAAGGAGCAGTTTTATAAGAGAAACTGAAAGAAGGTATTAGAGTAGGGTAAATATGCAGTTTTGGAGTTTCTTAGGTAATGATATACATTTATGTTTTTGAGACCCAGGCTTAGATCTGGCCTTTATTCCTGGTAAACATGGGAAGAGAAAGATTATGAAAACTGCTGACCTGTAGTTCAGATGTCTTTACCCTGTGTATTTGTATGCTCTAATAATAAGGTTGATTCAACTCATGCTGATGCATGCAAGCTAGCTTTCTTCTAGCTAATATGAGTGCTGAAGTTAAACCAGCACAAAGGTTGACATGGCTCAGTGCTTGAGTGTTTGGTCAGGGTCAGTATTACAATTCATATTTTGGTTTCAGTAATTATGTGGCTATTGATAATACCTGAGTTTGCAAACCTGAATCTTGCTTTCTACTTCTGCCTGCTGTCAGGCATTTGACTGTGCTAACAACATACTCCTAAACTAATTAATGGTGAAGTAACATTACAGTCTTGACAACCAGTGTCTGTTCATCAATCACAGCATTGGTCCTATGGGCCTTGTGTTGCTCTGTCCACTACAATCCAGAAGTGAACATTTCTTTCTTGTGAAGAAAATGGATAAATTTCTGAGTCTGTAATGAGTGCCACAGTCTTAGGCTGCTCCTTATTCCAAGACATTTGGTCTCACAGAGCTTTCTTCACGTGTCAGGGCAGTTTCTTGCTTTATCCAAAGAGGTGGTGACATACAACCAGTGACTTCTGGAAAAGGATACAGTGAGATGTATTGAGCATACTCAGCATGTCCACAAAAGTATTTCTGGACTCAAAGAAAAGAAAGAAAAAGGTAAAGAAAAAAATGAGCTACATGACCTGAAGTCTTCTTTAAACTATAGCTGTTCTTACCAGTACCTACACAGTTTTCTTCACACCAACAGATGTTCTGTTTACTAGAGAAACCATTCCTTGTGATGGCATAGAGGAGTTGCTATCACCCTGCAAAATATATCACACCCTTGTCACATCACCAGTTATAGCTATGCAGATCTGTGATAGTCACTCCAAAGCCTGAATGTTCCACACACCCTGTGTAGGTGAGCCAGGATGATGAAGTGGTTTGCACTTCACAGAGCAAACACCGATGAACAGAAGTTCAGGGAAAATATTTGCTTTTTATTGAATTACAGAACAGGAAAGGTTGGAAGGGACCTTTGGAGATCATCTAATCCATTCCTCCCACTCAAGCATGGTGAGCTACAGCAGGTTTGTTAGCTCTGGATCTAGTCAGGATTTGATCTCCAAGGATGGACACTCCACAACCTCTTTGAACAACCTGTTCCACTGTTGAAATGCACTAGGGTTTTTTCCTATGTTTAAACAGCATATATATGTCAATGGGTGTCCACTGCATCTGTTTCTGTCTAAGAGCACCACTGAAAAGGGCCTGGCTCTATCTTCTTGTCACCCTCCCTTTGGATATTTCCATTGCTAAGGCATTCTGTTATCTCTTCTAGAGGCTGAATAGTCCCAGCTCTCTCAGGCTTTCTTTATAGGAGAGTTGCTTCAGTCCTTCAATCATTTTTGTGTCCCTTGACTAAACTCTCTTCAGTATGTCCATCTCTCTAGGGAGACCTGAACTGGACCCAGCACTCCAGCTGTGGCATCACCAGTACTGAGTAGAGGAGCAGGATCACCTCCCTCCAGCTGTGGCAACACTACTACTCCTAATTCAGCCCAGGATGCCATTAGCCTTTGTTGTTGTGCTGGCACGTTGCTGCCTCCACGAACCTGCTTCCCAGCTGGTTGAGCCCCAGGCTATGCTAGTTCCTGGGGCTCTTCTTCCCCAGGTGCAGGACGTGGCACTTCCCTTTCCGGAAATTCATGATTTACCGGTCAGATCATTTCTCCGGTCTGTTGAGGTCTCGCTGGACTGGAACACAGTCACCTGGTAACTCAACATCTCCTCCCACTTTCGTATTGTCTACAAATTTGTTAAGGGTGCACTGGATCCCATCATCCAGACCACTAATAAAGTTGTATTGATCACTGTATTTACCCAGTTGGACTTTGAACTATCCCTTTCCTCCTTCCTTGGAAACTCTAGTTTTCTACGTACAAGTTGTGGATTCGACAATTTCAGATGCATAATTGGCAACATTTTTTTTTGATAGACAAGGTTTTTTGAAAGATTTTAGTCCAGCATTCAGAAAAGGTCTTTCTATCATGTTTGGGTTTGCAAGCTACTGATGTTTTTGGAAATGCTAAATGGTTTTTATCATATTTTATAACATTATCTATAAAGGCCTTTCTCCCTAAAATTTTCAAAGATTACATGCAAGATGATAGCTATGACTATTTAAGCATTTCCGTTTCATCCTTTGTGAAGAATGCTTTCGACACTTCCCTGCTTTTTGTCTTTTTATTGTCATTTTGTTGCATTTCAAGGTTTGTGTGTAGATCACTGCTACCTAAGAACTGATTCACCAGATGAAGAGCAATGTATTTTACTTTTACACATGTGAGACCCAATTCAGATTCCTTAAGCAAAGGATCTTTATGCCATATATACCAAATGGGGAAAGGCTATGCCTGAGGGCATATAAAACACCTGTGTTAGCAAAAAATAAATACCAGCAAGTACCTGATGGTACTCTGTACATCTGTGTATATGATGTTTTTAAACATATCCTGATTAATTTGTGGGTGTTGATTCAGTATTACGTGGAAATGATATATGAATGGAGATGAATTTCTGACCATTGAGAAAAAATACTCTGAATTTTTCCTGGTAAGAGGGAATACTGAAGAAAACATTGAACTGAAGTATCCACCTAACAGAAGTTTTCCAGGCTCCGCGCTTCAGCGGCAATCTGCTTCAGCATAAATTATTTAGAGCAACTGAGTTCTGCTTACCAGGAGACGCAGGTAACAGATGAAAAGCTAACCAGCTGTCAGGTGAAAACAGAAGTTACTTTTAGCTAGAAACATAGAAAATAACTAGTTGCTTAAAGAATCAGTGAGTCGTGTACAGTGCCTAATTCTTGGACCCATGGTAGGTTCTACTTGTTGCTACGATGCATATGGGATCCATATAACGCCATCCATGTAAGCTTTCTTCCGTTACAGAAACCGCCCTGGATGTCTGCAAGGTATATGAGATATAGTGATGATCTGGATTACATGTTCTTTTCAAGGTAATACAAACGATACACTCAGAACTTGGGTAGGAAAAACAGCTAAGGTCATTAGGTAACTTTCATTTGGAACAATTTCAAAGATTGCGTATTTTAATCTTTGCAATCTTCAAAGATTGTATATTTTATTCAAGTACAACCAATGTTGTGTCTAGATTTTTATGAGTTTTAATATCTGCTTCTTGGAGTATATGTGTACTATATATATATATGTACATATTGTATATGTGTAATATATAATAAAGTATATAAATGCCTCTTTCTGATGACATGTCCATCCCTAGCAGAGCATTTGAGCAGATTTCTGCCTGACCAAGTTGCTTAGTGTCAAAGAAGAAGGTTTTCTAAATATCAAGCTGCAGAAATGCCATACATGTTAGTGCATATTTCATGTGGGCACATTTCATGATGTGTCTCGCATGATGTGGGACTTTCCAGTACCTGATCATAGAATCATAGAATCACAGAATTAACTGGGTTGGAAGAGACCTCTGAGATCATCAGGTCCAACCATTGATCCACTATCACTGTGATTCCTAGATCGTGGCACTCAGTGCCACATCCAGCCTCATCTTAAAAACCTCCAGGGACGGTGAATCCACCACCTCTCTGGGCAGGCCATTCCAATGCCTGATCATTCTCTCTGCAAAGAACTTCTTTCTAATATCTAACCTAAACCTCCCCTGGCAGAGCTTAAGCCCGTGCCCTCTTGTCCTACTGCTGATTTCCTGGGAGAAGAGACCAACCCCCACTTGGCTACAACCTCCTCTCAGGTAGTTGTAGACAGTGAGGAGGTCACCCCTGAGCCTCCTCCAGACTAAACAACCCCAACTCCCTCAGCCTCTCCTCATAGGACTTGTGCT
>VYXB01000050.1:0-130860 GCA_013397135.1 Pachyramphus minor | reverse complement strand
CTGTCTACCAGCTCCAGAGGCCAGTTGTCCTGAGGGCCACTTGTCTTACTGGTGAAAACCGAGGCAAAGTAGGTGTTAAGTACGTCAGCCTTCTCCTCATCCCTGTTATGTTTCCCCCCAAGTCCAACAAGGAATGGAGGTTTTCCTTGCCACTCCTTTTGTTATTTATGTATTTATAGAAGCGCTTTTTGTTATCCCTAACAGAAGTAGCCAAATTGACTTCAAATTGTGCTTTTGTCTCTCTTAAGTTTCTTTCTGCATGACCTAGTTATATTCCTAAACTCATCTTGGGTAGCCAGCCCTATTTTCCTATTTTTTATCCCTGATTTCCTTCAGAATCTCTCTATTCAACCAAGCTGGTTGGCTACCCCACCAGCTTGCCTTTTGGCACACTGGTATAACCTGTTCCTGTGCACTCAAGACTTCCTTCTTGAAGCACGTCCATCCCTCCTGTACTCCCTTGTTTTCAAGGTTTTTTTCCCAGAGTATGCTCTGGACCAGTCTTCTGAACAGGCTGAAATCTACCCTCCGGAAGTCCAGCGTAGAGGTTTTATTGGTGGTCTTCCTTGCATCCCTGAGTATTGCATCCATTGATGTATCCCTGTGAAAAATTTCCTGCTCCCAGTGGGATTCCTACTTAGACTAAGCTTTTGCTTTGCTATGATCTGTTGAAATAGCAAATGAAAAAGGGTATATTAGTAATGTTTTTTGTGCCCAGGGCATAAACATCAGAGATATACAAGTATCATACTGGAAGTGCCTGAAAACTGACAAAGAAATCAGATTGCAAGATAACATTTTTATAATTCAGCATCACTGGAAATAGATGAACATTGAGTTCTAATATTCATTTTGGTGCTGTCAGTGCAAACTTGTGTTCCTGCTTTTCACCTTTGCTTGTATTTCTCTTCACTGTCTAGAGTATTCTGAGCTCTTAGTCCCTGTATTTCTGTGTGAAGTGCCTGCAACAACTAGATTCTGATTTCAGACAGTGTCCCATGAGCCATGAGTATAATCTAAATTATTAATAATTCAATTAATATTGTATAACTAAATTCATACACTTCAGACACGATTCTTCCTGTCTATAAGGCTTTCAAGAAATAGTATCCCCAGCTTACTGAGGAACAAATGGAAGCAGAGAGACAAGCTGGTTTGCTCAACATAGAATATTAAATCAACCAGAGAAACTGTGTCCCAGCCCTAGTGTGTAGGTGGCAAGAGGCACAGATATGTTTTTCAGAATATACTGCTTCTGGTATGTTCCTTCCTTGACAAGACTACTTTAATTTTGATACAGTCCAAAAAGAGCTAGTAAGTTTCTAGTTTTTTCTACTCTCCAAGTAATGGGAATAGTATCTGTAGAAACAAATATCACTGAATCATCCACTATCTTCTGCTTTCACTACTATATTACAGATTATAATAATAACTAGAGTATCATGTATGTTAAAGAATATATATTTGATAAGGAAAAGTTTGCAGGTTGTTTTTTTTTAACCATCTGAGAAAATTGATACTACGAGGTACAGGAAATATAAAACAACTCTCATGAGGTTTTTTATTCCAGAATCTCTCATATTTTCGGTGTCAGTTTCAGGGATTAAGGAAAAATATTGTGGATTATATAAGGTGTCATTATTAAGCACCGTATTTTTATAACCCCAAATTCCAAATGCAATTTGTAAACTGTTACATCTGTTTGGTTCTTATTATTGTAGAGGCCAAATAAAAAAGGACTGAATAGTTACAAGCTTTCTTGAATTATTATTTATGATGCACGTATGTTTTCCTGTCATCTATTGAGGTGTATATGAATGGGATCTGCAAAAGGAAAGCACAAAGGAAGAAAGGTGAAGCATTCTTAGCTCAATAAGCACACTGGCAGGGAAGGAGAGAAAGAGCAAAGTATACGTATTCTCATATACAGTTTTCACTGCTTTTTTTTGATAGTGTATTATATTGAATAGGCAACAAAAACAATACTACTGGCCATAGTCTTCAGAATGCTGTTAATTATTGAGGCATGAACGATTCCTGATTTTCAACTAAAAAAAGCAGGAAATTAGTGTCAATGATACACTACACAGGAAGTTGGAAAAGTTCCTGTGAAGACAAAATCTGGAAGCAGATGATGAAATTGTCTCAAGAAAATTCTTCCAGGATGTCTCTGAACTTTTTTTTTTTTTGGGTGAAGGGTTTAATACATCTTGTAAAAAAGTCTTGAGAGTTCTTTCAATAACATCAGTTCTAGGGGTTGTATCTCTTTGCTAAAAGAATTCCTAAGGTAAAGCTTTCAAAGCTTTTCAAAGATAGTCTTCTAAACCACTATCATCATCTTATGTCAAATAGGTCCTCTAGATATATTTTGATAACTTCTGGGAGTTATCCGATGTTGGAGAAAGAGCTTACGGTAATTGATATTATTATTTGTCAAAAGGGACATTTATATTGTAGTTCTTGCTATGTGTGTATTTACCTTAGGATAAAAAGCAGGTCATGGTAAAGAGAAAAAATCTAAACCTTAACCATAGAAATGTATGTGGAATAGGACTTAAAATGTGTATTTGTCTCTTGCTGTGGCCATTAAATGCTAAGTTTCCAGTTAGGGGTTAGAGTCTGTGGCAGTAAGATGCTGAACTTTGGGAGACTCAAACTTCTAGCTATTTCAGTAGTCTGGACTGCTGGAAATAAAAGGATTTTTACCTTTGGTAAGAATGAGCAAGTGTCTTAAGTGGTTTCTAGTAACTAAGAAATTAATTTTGCAGTTAAAGAAGTTTGCAGAGTGTTTTATATTCTTTTGCTCAAGAACCTGCTGGAAAGAAGAATCTGATAATAAAGACAGATCCTTTAGTCAGTCTAAAGAGTGGACCAAACCCTTTCCTGTCGAGACTCCTGACAGTAGGTGGAATTTCTGGGTGCAGTTCTGACAGACCAGTATCAACCAAGTCTGGAGCTAAGGGCAAAATGGTCCCTGCCTGGGGGAAGCAAGTAAACAGTCATAGAGACAGCTGCTTTGAGGTACCAGTCCAATTAGGATGGGGAGTTCCTTCTGAGTCAGGATAATTTAGTTTCCAAGTTAGGAGACTGTAGCAGTGGGACATGAGCTACTTGGGGGTTATTTTAATCACCTGTTTTTGCTGAATGACACTAACCTCAAGCACAGCAGGATAGCAGCCTAATTATATTAAGACTATGAACAGGCTGGTACTGAGGAGCCTACTCTGAATTTTGAGTGATAGATGTCATCTAGTAATCAGAGTATGTTAGTAATTCAACAAAATATTATACAGTTGGGGATGCCACAATTTATATTTACTACATGCCTTTTAGTTAAAAATCTTTAAAAAAGTAAATATAAAAGATAAAGTAACTTTAAAGTTACGCTATCTTATCACAATCTTATTTCTTCAAGTAATGTGTTCTATAAGATACTCTCAAATCCAGCATGGCTTTACAAGTCTCTCTCCTTTTTATGCAGTATATACACTTCATGATGTAGTGTGTTTCCTGGGTTGCATCAAACCCGATAACTATCTTTGTGCATATCTCTCAAGAGACCAAGGACTAGAAGTCTATGGAAATTCTGCTTAAAACACAAGTGACAGTTGCCTTTTGAATTTGAAGGGTTTTTTTTGCAGTCAAGTATCTTTGTTAACACAGTACTCCTTCCTCTTGCAGTGTAATAGAAACCTTCACGCTTATGGCACTGCCCAGGTCTGCCTCCCCAGCCATGTTTGGTAGATATGAGGATGCCTCTGCACCATCCTAGAAAGGCTGGAGAAAAAAATCAGCAGGAGGGGGTTGTCCACATCAGAAAGCATCACTATTTGTTCCCCTAAGAAAACATCAACTCAGTATTGCCAGAACTCTGCCTAACGTGTTCATGTAGTAGGAGAGTATATTGTAATCCACAAAGTAGAACAGCAGAGCTCTGATAATCCATAGTGATTGTTGTTCATATAAAGGTTATTTAATTTTTATTTAATCCCTCCCATGCTCACCTTCATCTTTGTCAGTGAACCTAACTATAACAATGCTTAAAATCCCAGATTTGTTTGGAGATTTTATATTTTGCATTCTAATCAGTTGATTGGGTTGAACATTAGATTTTTTTTTTTTAAGGGGATTAACCTAGCTGAACCTCTACAGCTCTACCTGAAACATCATCTCTGGTGAAAGCTGGTAGAAAAACTGCATCACAGTCATTTTCCCATGGAAATACACTGTTTGATTTCTCTCTGCAGAATCAAATAACTGCAGTTATATCTGAACAGTCAAATAACTGCAGATTGAAAGGGTTACCTTGCCAGCAAAAACAGGGCAAACCTGTGTTTGTCAGACTATAAGTCTGTTAGCAATTAAAGGCAAAATGGGATGCATAAGAAGTATTATATTATTTCATCAAATAATCTGACTGTCAACATAGTTTTCAGCTCTTCCTCTTCCCAAGTGAACAGAGAGACTTAAACTGTATATCAGGAAAAATAATCAGAGCATCTAGTTGTATTAAAATGCAGACAAATAATCAGAAATAGAAATGGATGAATATAAATATCAAGTAAATATCTATTTTGCAATTCTGAACATCTAGGTTACACACTGTAATGGAACAGACAGCACATTATATGATTTATCTTAAGTTTCATAGAACCTAAAAAGGAAAGAGACACAACAAATGATATGTAAAACTTGTAGGGAAAATCAGTTCAATAGTACTAAACATAAATTATCTTAAAGGGTACTTTTAAATGTGTCATTTCTCTGCTTAAAGGTAAGCTAGAAAATAGTTTTCAAAAGAACTGAAATTTTAGTCGCTAAGAGCACAGACATATTCTTCAGAAAATTATTTATCTGATTTAGAAATGCCTAAAGAGACTGTTCTCTTATGCAGGAGAACTAGGTTGATCTAATAAGAGTATTTAAAGATTGTTTATACATTTTCGCCTCTGACTGATAGGTTGAGCACAAGCTCTTATGCATCAAGTCTCTTAAGTTATGGACTTTTAAATGTATTTGACATACAACTCACTTACTGACAGAATGTAGAAGAGAAACAACCAGGGCGCAAGCTACATTCAGTCGTTTAGATTTTTGATGGACAAAACAGACCACTGGTTTGCTGTTTATTTTCATGTGTGCACAGTTAATACCTGCAATATGGCCAAGAGAGGCACAACACAGAGCTTGCAGGTTTTCCCTTAAGAGCAAGAATAAATTCTGTTGAGTCAAAAATGATTCTCAAAGACATTTTCTTGGGTTTTTGATTTGGCAGAAAGTTTGATACATACTCAAATTCAATAGTCTTCATTAATCTAAGCCTCAAAATAGCATGAATTTTATCTAAATTCTTTTGCAAATAAAAATGTTTTCCTGAATTACGCGGTCTGCCAGAGTGAATAAGCAACACTATAAATACCATCTCTGATTTTATAAACTCCTTCAGCTTTTAAAATACACTAAGTAGTTTTAACAGGTGACATCCATCATTTGAAAGGAGGGGAAAAAGTATTTTTCCCTAGACAAAACAATAATTTTTTACCATAGGAAAATTATTGTTTATGCTAATCAATAAAACTGTAATGAAGCATGTAAGACACACAATAATATTGAAATACATGGGTGTTCAGCTCTGACTTATCCCAGTGTGACTCAGCTAAGCCATCACAAAAACACTGGGTTGGAATTTCCCTTCTGGGACAAGTTTTCACCACCAGTGAAAATTCAGAGGACATGTGGAGGGAGGCTTCCAGCTAATCTCCAGTATTATTTGGTGTTCACATCAACACTATATACTGCACAAAGTTGACACGTACATTTTATGAGAATCGTAATTACTGCTATTGGACTAGAGCAAAATTCAGCTAATACTCTCACTTTTTTTTGACTGCACGCGGCTTTCTGAAGTGTGCACCAGAGGTAATTAAAGAATGGTTCAGTTGTTTCTGAGGCTTTGAAAATATATATGGGAAATAAGCTGTTCAGTTTTTCTTTACTGACATAATGTATTAGAAGTGACGCTACTGAAAATGGGTTCATCCTTCTGGTCCAGTAGACCAATTGAGAGATATTCACATTTTGCAACCCACGGTTGTACAATTGCTGACATCACTTCTCCCCTTACAGTTGCTTTGCAGAAAGCAACTGTAAATATTAGGTGAAACCTTTCAATATCAGTGTTTCATGTAGAAGAACCCTGTGAATATATTGAGAATTAAAAAGAAGGATAACCTATGTATTTAAGACATACAAAAAGAAGAAACTTTTACATACTCCTTTGTGTAACCAAGGAAAAAAAGGAATTGAAGTTGGTGAAAAAAAATCAGCAGTAAAAATAAAATCACTGACTTTCAGTGGCCTTGATTTTAATTTGGCTTAATAATTGTTACTTCAATGCATAAAATTGGTCTTCTGGAATGACTTTATATACATTTTGCTGGTTAAGACCTGTTCCTTTTATTACCTATAGTTTTGAAGACATTACTCCATTTCAAAAAAAAAAAAAGAAGAGATGCCCGATTCTCTAAGATGCTTAAGCATCTAAAATAGCCCCTTGCTCAGATTGTCCACATTTTCTTTTAAAGAACATCTTTTAGTAAAACTACCTATGCAAGGCTGACCAGTTCAGTACTTCCTAGGGTAGTTATACATCTGTTTGATCAATAACTATCTTTCATAATGGAATTAGAAGTGTTTATTGTAAAATAAAATACTTACTGAATTTTAAAGGTTTTAAAATGAAAATCTACTTATCTTCATCAAGTCTTTCAGTTGCTGGATTACTTTTTTCCCATTTCCTCTTAATTTATTTCAATTCTAACACATTTTCCATGTCTCACAATAACTTCATTTATTGCAGAGTTTATTTTAAATAATCCTGTGATATAGGGAGAGGAAGGTTAATGTGAAAGATAAAAGAGCTTACAACATATCTCCACTATTTTCTAATTTGTTTACCTTAGGATGCATGTTCCTGTTCACATGCTTAGCAATTACATTAGTTATTTTGTCAGTGGTGAACTGTATCTCAGATTTCTGTTGAAACTAGAAAAGCAACAAACATGAGTTTTTGCACACATGACAATTTATTTCACATGCCTGAAGTTGGTACTGCATACATTAGATAAACATCCTGCTGACGATGAATTTAAGCAGAATTGCTAATATTATTTCTCAGCTTAAATTCTAACCTGCTTCTTTTTTTCTCAGAAGACCAGAACTCCCACCTGCAATAAGACTTTACATTTGGTAAAGTCTGGTAAATTGAAACAATTTCAATCTTTTGAGCAGTCTGAAAAGAGGGACACAAATTTTTTTCAACGTGTGAGCTTGCTAAAAAATTGGCAGGATGGTGTTATACAAGCCGCAGTGAGGCCATGAGGCACTTACGATAAACTGCAGACTACATAATTCCAATATATTAATGAAATACTTCTATACGTATCTCTGTAAAGGCACCACTAAAATAGACTACTTCTGTAAGAGATGCCTTTGTTATGGTTTCAGATCCAATCTTAAAGCAGCAGATTGTGTCTGTATAATTACATTAGTATCAGTTTTTTAGAAAATTATTTGTTGTACAGTCCATTTGTAGTAATAGAAATTGATGTGACCTCTGGCTTATTTGTTAAATTATTGTATGGTGGACGAGACTGGTAGAGGGAAATAAAGAGAAGTAGGAAGGACTTCTGTTGTATCTATTGAAGGTATCTATTGAAGTCTTGTGTACTGTTGAATTAATCTTAATACACAGTGTAAGACACTTTAAACTATTTATCTAAATTTGCATAGCTGAGCAGAAATAGCAGATAGGGACTGAGCGCAGTGATTTCAACAAATTTGCTAGGTAGAGATAGAGTGTATGAGGTCAGATTATATTACTTCATTTTCACAAAAACATCACATATCTTCCTTTTCCAATATGTGAGGTGACCTTCTTCAGATTGGCTCCTGTGACCAGCAGGGCACAAGAACACAAGGGTCTGCCATGCACCTATACATGGCATGAAATCGAGTAATGAGAAACAGGGTAGAAACCAACCTGTACAACTGGAAAAACCTCTCTTCCTCTTCTCTAGTAGAATTAGCTATATCAACTGCAGAATATCTACTACAACATGCTGATTTTCCTCAGATTTTCTGTGTCAACTCTGTAGCTTTCTAAAGCAATAAAATTGTTTTCTAAAACCATAAAAGGACAGCTTTGGACAACTTGTTTTTAGACTTTTTTCTTCTTTCTGTTGTTGTTGGCTGTTCTTTATATGCTGCTTTTAAAATGTTAAAGGAAACAAACCTAATGTTAAGAATTCTTATGTGATTTCCAGAAAACTCCTCAATAGCTGACTTAAAATGTGTTGACTGTAGGCATATAATAGGCTGAACATATACATACACATATAATAGGCTGAACTAAAATTTCTGAGCTAAACCATCCCAAGTATTTTGCCACTTGAAATACTGAACCGGGTTTAATAGAGGGTTTGCATTTATTTTCCATCAACCTAAGCCAACAAAGTTGATTTCTGTTCCAAAAGTAGTTACAGACACATGTTGTTGAAGTTGTCTTCTTGCAGAATTAATCACTCTTCCCTTTGGATCTTTCTGACAATGTGTTGAAAGTGTGCTGATGTGTTTATTGCACATCCTGGAAGTGAGAGCCCACCAATTATGGAACACAGGGACAGCCTCGAAACGTGTCGAGTCCATGGGGAAAAATATTTTTACCATTAAATAAGTAACAGAGGTTTAAAAATAACCTTCAGTTGTCTCCCTTGACACAAATAAAAAAAGAACATTAATTTCTGGCTGAGGTTAGAATAAATGCATACAACTTCTTTTTCTTTTTTTTTGCCCCCCAAGCAGATTACCTGAAAGGCTGTATAAATCATTCATGTAACCCAGGCCTCAAAAATTTAATACAGCAGGAAGAACATTGTATATTTGGTCACAAAGCAAATTAATTTTGCAAGATATTAAGCCTGCCTGGGCACATTGTTTTGTCTTGTGTATTTTGGATCAACTTCACCTTTGATGTAAGTATACAAATCTCACTTCAGTCAAGAGAGACTGAAACTGAATTTGACTCATCATGTTTAGATTCAGATGCCAATCATTTATACATTTAATACCAAGAGAAAATCTGTGATTGAAGGCTGGGGATAAGTTTTCAGTCTTTTGATTGATACTAATTGCAAAGCTGTGTTTATTTTGAAAACTAGAGTTAGTAGTAACCAACCTCTACATGTTTTCTGGTTATCTAAGGTTCTTTACAGTTTTCATGTGGCACTTAGATTAAAATCATTATATGAAATATTTTTAACATGCAGTGAAATGGATAACTAGTACAACAGAATAAATATTTGCTGAATAACATAGCTGAAGCTATAGCCTGAAGCTGTCATGGCTAATTACTAAATATGAACTTAATATTTTTGAAAAACCTGAAATATGTCAGATGTCAAGAAATGGTAGAATCATGCCTGCCTGTGCACTGAAATCTGTGACAGTTAGTGTTTTGGAAATAAGAAGTTGAATCACCTATTGTTAAATACGCATGCATTAAATATGTAAAACCCTCAAAATTTCGTGGTGTTCACAAGCATACTGCCTTTTGCTTTATAGGTAATGCTCTGTCAATGATTTGCTACTAAGAAAGTCCTTCTCAGGCTTTTAACTAAATATTTGTGGGTGAGAATGAGTTAGTGATAGATTTTTCTATTTTTGGACATGCTACATATCTTAAAGGATTTATACTAAATATACTCATCTCAGCACCATCCATGCCACTTGTACCTGTACTGTTGCGTTTCACAGTCCTTCAAAACGACAAGACCACAGATATTTCCTTAAAATAGTACTTCTCAAGCTAGGGGTTACTGGAGACTTCAGTGAAGGTCACGTTGGTTTAAATCTTAAAAAAAAGTCCTCCTAGATATAAAATCAGTTGTTTTTTATGTTGATTGTTGCTAACAGTAGTTGAGTGTCTTCAAAGAAAATAATAAAAATATACCTGATTGGCTGCAACCCCCTAAGATAGATACAGAATGGACCTTTAATTTCTGGCAGCAGCTCATATCTATAATGTAGAGTTGTCTAACAACAACTGCACAGAGTAATCACAGATTAAATATAAAATTTAATCATAGATTCTCAGCCCATTGAAGTGGATAACAAGATTAGTCTTCCCGATGACACAAACAATTAATTATACTAAACAGCAACAGAAATGTGCCCTCTGAATATTGACAAGATATTTCAGGGTGAAACAATGTACTTTGTATTAGCAAGTCCAGCTAGTCAAAATTTTTTAACTTAAATCAGATTCAAGATTCTTCAGTTTTGAAAATGTTTGGTAAAGGGGGTGTTCTATAATTTTTAATAGCAATTTGTGGGTTTCCCCCCCCCCCCAAAACAGAATAAATCTTTAACTATCCAAATACTAATAAAATCCCACTCAGTTTTAGCAAAGCTAAATATGTATGAGTAGGGACATTCTTGTTCAAATCTGTGATATTCGCTTCTTTCATGGTTTGCTTTTTGCATTCATTTCATTAAAGAGATTTAAGTAGACTATGCTTAATTTTAAGGCTCAGGTATCCTGGTATCTGAGGCTTATACTGAACATTGCTAGATTTATATCTCCACAGAGAAGGGTTAAGTTTCAAACCTAACTCTTTAAAAATCTGCAAGTTACTGGATTTAAGTACAGTGTAACTACAGATAAAACTTAGAAGTTATAAATGTTAAATTATTGAGAGCAGAGCAGACATAATTATGGAGGGAGGATATGTACATTTAATCTTTTCTTACCTATGAAAAGGTTCGGATTAGACAAAACTCTGTCACACTACTGGGGAAATTTTTCTTTCTCCATTGTTGCAGTAAGAGGAGGTTGAATTTATGGGTAAAAGTAAGAGAGAAATATGCATAAAGCTTGCTTTTAAGTATACCATGGGACACACAGTTTTCTTTCAGAAGATTTGTAGCAGATCTTATTTTTCTATGATACCGACACAAGAAAATGCTTTAGAAAAAAATAAATGAACTTCCAAATTACCACTCAGAAGTCTTCTTTGACTCAGTTTGGAATGCTCATAAGAGTGGCAAGAGGTAGTCAGTATTAGGCACCTTTCTGATTGCAACTGAGAAAGGAATAAGGCATTTAGGAAAGAGATTAATTTCTAAACACACCTGTTAAAAGAGGAGGTAAAAGTGGTTTTATAGTTGTGGTATTCACTGTCTTCTGCAACACAGAATTATTCCCTCTGAAAAAGCATCTATGGATTGCACTGGAACTGGTAATCCAGATTTTTCTGGATCTTTTTAAAAAGAAAATACAGAAATTGTTTCTTTTGCTTTCCAGAGATGAGCTCCATTCCACCTTAGCAGAAAGGTATTTTGTGCTTTGAACTGGAAGATTTTTACCCTGGATGATTCCTCTGGCACATTTGCTAATTTGTCTGGTTTTCAGGTATTGGAAACTGTTACGTAATAAACAGAATCAATCCTTTCCCAAGCTGTTGTTACAGGGGAAGTCTACTTAATTATGGACTCCCAAAATGCTTGCTTTGGTGTCTTCAACTCTGTTAACTAAAATGTCAACAGGTATTTAGTGGCAAAACTTTCAAGACATCATCAAAAAGCTAAACTGAAAACAAATTGTTCTCATTGTAAATGTACATTACAAAATAACAAGTCTGTTGGGCATATATCTTTGTAAAATACCCTCTTTCCTTCTTTGTTTCTCTGTTCTTTCCCACAACACTTGAATTTGAAGTATAAAACACTAATGAGGAAACTGTAGGGGAAATGGAGTAATAACAATCTGAATTAAATATTGAGAAACTTAAGATATATTGTGATAATTTTCAACTCCCGTGACGTCTTTTCATCTTTTATTCTGTGCTGTTAACTCTTGCGATTTTTGTTCCCTAGTTTTCATGTCTTTTATCTAGCTAGCTGTCTTCTTATGAATCTAATATAGCAGGCCAGGTGACATACATCCTGTTAGAATTGCTATACAGAATAAGGCAAGAGTATCATTCTTCCGTAAGTTGAGAGAGAAAGACATTTAAAGCAAAAAGCAGCACTGCCCTGAGACTGTAGCTTCCAGGTTTTAAAATTACTAAGTGGCCATGAAGTTTTTAGAGATATCTTAACTTTGTATTTTGTATGATATAAATGAAAGAAATGCAAGTTATATTAAAGAATCCAGCTATCTGTGCTGAAAAAGAGGTCTAAACCAAAGAATACGGTGAACTACTTTTCCAAACGTCATAGTTGCTCTTTTACATACTCTTCATTTGGACAAGCAAACTATCTGGCAGTATTCAGACGCTTAAAAACTGCAATTTAGTGAAGAGAGACATAGAATTCCAGTCTTGTTAAGTGACTTCACAAGAGGATAACCCAGAGATGAGCATTTTTCATAAGCAGAGCTTGTGCTTCTGTGGCTTACAGTGTGATTTTCACAGATGCAAGTTTCTGATTCTTCCTTATCTTGACTATTTTGCAGGCATGAACAACTGTAAAATACTGACACTTGGGACAATCAGTGGGAACTCTAGTGAAGGACCCAGCTTTCAGTGGTCGATGCGAAATGTTTACTTCAAACCATTATCCCCACAACCAGCTCCCAATGTGTCCCAGAGCTGTAGAAATAGAGAAAACCCAGCACAGTTATATGGTTACTCTTTACTACCACTGTTGGTTTGGGATTGCTGATCTGATGTGCCATTCTAATAGAAAAATCTGTGCCCTTGGAGCTCCAACCTTCCCAAACTGTCAATGAGTTCTTGTGTTTTCTCTTTGCCTAATGAAGAAGTGCCAATAATACTTCAGATCCTCAGAGTTGGAGTGTTTGTATTTGTTTTTCTTTTGAAAAGGTGTAAAGTTGCTGAGGAGACATAAAAGAGGAAAAGAGAATTGTGTTCATGTTCAGTGCAGTCCTTCAGGCTGGGAAGAAATTAGGCTTCCCTCCACAGCATTAGCCCCTCTGGCTTGACCTGTCACTCCTATCTGCAGACTTTTTAAGCAAATGTGGGTGATTTGAGCCTCATTCTGATGTTAATCTGTGATTTTCAGTGGGTTTCATAAGGTTAACTCATTTTTAGTTGTCATATGTCCTGTTGCAGATCCTCTTCTGGGGATGAAATAACAGACAGATTAATGCTGTTAGTGCCGCTTTAATACACATGAGTGTTAAGGCCTGGCAAGACCTGAGGGAGTGACATTAGAAAGCACTAAATTCAGTAAATGAAGTCTGATATCAAATAGCATTTCCAGCACTGGCAAATTCATCTCTGCATTTTAGTGATACTGTACCACTTATTTCTCTTTATTTTTAAAGTAACGTTTGGCCAAATGCAATCCCCATGTAATGTTTTTCAAAGGATTAAACTAAAATTTGGATGTTCCTGAGTTTCCCTCCAAAATTCACTTAACTGACCTCTACTACAGTGTTTCTTTTCTCTCTTGTATCTGGCTACAAACACTGGAAAATGTCGTTAATTTCTAGTAAAATATTTTATTACTATTTTTTCTCTGTACTTGGTGTGAAGTTTATTTATGAAATATATTCTAACTATTCTTAGAGTATGAACTTCTAAGCTGTTAAATTCATTTATTGGGAAGTATTTTGGATATGGTAAACACAGCTGAGTTCAACAACAACAATAGTAACAAATTAAGTGAAGCTGCTAATGAACAGCTTTCACAGTAACCAGAACACCACTTTATTGCAGCCAGTATGGTTGTGCAGACGATACCCGTGTTATGAAGGCGCCACAGCAATCTTGCTCCATTCTGCTTTGCAAGTCTAGCTAGAGCTCTACGTTTCAAGAGCAATCAGAGGTATCACTGTACGACTTTGAACTGAGCCTTTCCTCACTGTCCCTTTGAGTTCAGGAGGAATTCTTCCTGGCAAAAATAGGTGTTGTTTTGTTATCACAACTTTCGTAGAAGCAGAGGTATTTCTCCATGTGTTTTAGATACAGTTGCTTTGGCTGAGTTATTTTCTTTTATTTAGTCCTCTTTTCTGAATCTTACTAAGAATTAGTTTTTTTCTTTAAGCAATAATTTCCAGTATACAGACAGTGTAGTAAAATTCACATGGACTATTACTTTTAGTTCAATTTTAAGTTACTATTCCTTGAGAAGTTAACAGGGAAAAATAATGAGGCAGACATCTTCATTTAGAGCTCTAAGATTTTCTAAATGATCTTTTTAAAAAATTGATCTTCAGTGAGTCAGTAACATTCCTTAATGAGTTACTGACTGGAGTGGGTACAGGATTATTCTGTAAATTTTTATAATCTCCCTTAATATTGCTGTTCAACTGAGAATAATATTGTCACATAATAAAACTATTTACAGAAAATCTTAGGGAAACAATTAAACTTAAAATAAAAATGTTCCAACACATATTTTTATCGTGAGTTTTTTTCCTTTTCTGATCAGAGAAAACAGTGCTGGATTTTAGTCATACATTTGATCAGATGCTCCTACTGGTGGCCTTAATTTTTTCTTTTTAAAAGTTAAACTATCTAAGGGATAGTTCTTAGGATCAACATAGTTTCCAAGTTTGCTGAACCAGAGGCATCTCTGTAAGTTAGAAAACTGTCAATTTAAAATACATAAGCTAAAAGCCCTCTAATTTTGTTACCCTCAGTAGCCCAATAGAAAAAGTGTTTATTTCATTCAGTGTTATTTTCTCGTGTGAGAGAGCAACAAATTAAAACAACTAATTCACTTCACTGAACAATATTTAGCAGAACTCAGAAGCTTCAATTAACCACTGTTTAATAAAGGTACTAATCTCTATTAAATGAAAGCCTTCAAGGGCTCACTTTGAAACAATGCATAAGTAGTAATCAGCAAGTCCTGATAGAGGGGCCTGCTGGGGCGGATAGCTGGAATGTGCTGTGTAATCAAATTCCAGGAGATTTAAACCCACCAAAAAAATTGAACAATTACGAAAAAAAAAAAAAAAAAGGAGAAATGGCTCAAACCTCTTTTAAGTAAAGGATGTTTGGGTTGTTTTCTTCCTAATTCTAATATCCAGCATATTAAAGAAATAATTATATTAAAGTCCTTATTTCAAAGTCAAGTCAAAACAAGAAAGTAATTTAAAACTGCTTACATGCCTTTCTTGTGAATGACCCCCATCACACAACTTTGCAAATAGTAAGACTTGCTTCTCAACTTCCATCTCTGTACTGTGAGAAGTAATTAAACGCAGAAGCTCTAATTAATCACAATTTTTATGCTTAATTCCTTCCAGAATGCTTTGGAACATTGCAAGCTGAACTCAACATGCAGTTGGAGAGCAGCAGTGATTTTTGTCCTCAGTCACATGTACATTTGTTTGCATGTAAAATCGAATAGCCTTGTAGAGGTCAAGAACATTACTCTGAGCACTGCATTACCTTTTAACAGACAAAATTTGATTTGTATAAATTTAATGAAAGGCCCATACCACTGTGCTTTCCAAAGTATTTCCAGCTCAAAAGCTTTAGGTATGCTTGTGTTCTGATTCTGACATTTCAAATCTTAGAGCAAGTCTCATAGAAGGTAAAACTGGGGAAGAAAAAAATCACAGTAAAACAACACTCCAAAAAGCAATTGAATTGCCTGTTAGAAGATTTAGAAGATTTCACATCAATCACTTTGTCTAGGGACTCAAATTCGAACACTGTTATGAGTGGATGAGAGACTGATTTGTCACTCCTGTCTGGCCTGTCTGTGAGTCACCAACCCCACTCACCACCCTTCATGGGGTGACAGGGTAAAAATTGTACTTCCCATACGAGTGGTATTAACATTTTACACTACATGGTCTAAGCCATGTCCTGTCACAGCCCTGCTTTCTCTTGTATAGCTTTCCAAGTAAAAAGAGTGAGCTATGACTACACAGATTGACCAGCTGGCTCACAGCAACATTTACTTTCATTGGCCTATAACCTGAAACTGAGATCAAGAATGGTTTAAGTCAGTTAACCTTTATGAGAGGGAAGGAAGGACTGTCTAGCCCATAGAAGATATTTCAATATTTCTTACAAAGTTGTTCCATAAAATGTGTTAATTCACATGAAAATATTTTACTAGGTACTGAAGGAAAAAACAAGATAAAATCTACCAAAAAGTAGAGACAATTCTCTTCTTCCTGTCTTCATGTTCAAATGCCTTCACAGTGGCTTTCCAGGCTGCTTCGTGTAATGGTGCAAAAGTAATCTTAGTTCTCTGCAGGTGGATATCATCCATGACTATTAATTTCAAATTTTGCGGAAGAGAAATGGGAGAGAAATCCCAGAGGGTTAAATTGTTGAGTGATGAAATTTTACAAATTTTTTCACATAAGTCAGAATCTCTTTCCAAGGCTTCAACTAGTGTATTCTTGCTTGCTGTTTGCTTCTAGTTTGGTGTAATGGAGTCCTGAACCGCAGTTGTGTTTTATGCTTGCACATGTACATTTACAGTTCTAAGAGTTATTGCATGTAAGGAATACTGCGTGTGAAAGAAGCATGATTTTCTTGTTGAGACCACATCTGGCAGCTGGTATGTGAAACTAGTACGAAAGAATCAGATGCTGTGGCTAAAAGCACAAGGAAGTATAGCAATGTGAAAGCATGGGGCTTGTTTCCTCATTGCTAAGCTCCAGTCATATTTTCCCTCATATTTTCCAAAGTCATAAAACTGTATGTTGTTCACAAGCAAGAATTTGCAGGATTTGAGATTTAATGAGGCCCACCCATGTTCACTATAAAATTGTAAACCTAATATTAATTCAAGGATTAGAAATGAAACTGTAGGACTGCTTAATAGTCTTGTTAACACAAAACTAGAACAAGCTGAAAGAAGGCTTTTCAGTAAAGCTTTCAAATATCAAGCAAAGTTACTTCCATAAATTAAACTATGATGGAAAATCCAATTAAATATTTGCTATTATCTATAATGTAAGTCATAATTATGTGTTGATACACAACATGGTTAATATGATTAAATTTTGATATAGGTCACCTTCAAAGTTATCTCTTACACAAGAATTTAAAATGAAAATCCTGCCAGAGATTTTGTATCATGTCTTTTCCTTAAGGGATTCAGCAGATTTAACCAAGTTTCAAACTTACTGAAACTGAGATACTTGCTTATTTTTTTCAGCCTTCCTTTTAAAGAAAGACCCTCTGTTAAGATCAAACAAGAAACATGAGAAGTACCTATGTAATTTATATTTCCTGTGATTTTCTTATCTTCTTAGTCTGTGATTGAATAAGAATTTCTGCCTCAAAACTATTCTTTTCCTTCTAATTTGGCACTAAAGAAAAATCATGAACCTTTAAATGTCTTAGTTGGTGATTTTTGCTTTGTTATTAAAGAATATTATGTGTTTACTTTTGTTTAAAGTGAAAGTGTAAAGTCCTACATAGTTAGGACTGAACGTTGGGAGAAAACAGGAATAATGGATTTACATGTGCAAAATAAAAAAAGGTAGCAAGACTTTTGTTACATGCTTCTTTGAAAAGTGGGTGTGCTTTTACGGTCAGTCATACTTGAGTCAGAGAACATTTGGAAGAGCTATTGTATTGAATATAACTGATAAGATTTTACTTCCTTTGGCAATTAAGAAAATGCATGTTGAGGAACAACCTGTGAAATTTCACAGTCCACAGGGAAAAAGACAAATAATTATTGTACACATGGAACTATATGGCAAAAAATACCTTGCATCTAGCTCTTATCTAAAATTGGGCTCAAAATGTGATAGATTTATGTACTTTTTAATTCTATCTCTCTGAACTTTTCCTGTTTTCAGAATGGCATAGGGCTCTCGGATGAAATAGTCTAACTACTTTTTTCTGAAAGGGAGAAGGGTTGGTAGCACTAGTCGCAGTGATCTCTGTTTTTCAATTGAAGTTGAATCAGTATAGACTGTTGACAAGGGGAAGGAAAAAGCAAAGTTGCATTGCCAAGGGGAGTAAAGGAGCAGTGATCAACACTGGAGCACGCAACCTGGATGAACAATATCATAGTGTAATAGAAAAAGGCCTGCAAGTTCTCATGTGTGGTTGTGATTCTAACTAGAAAGTTAAAGAAAACTCTTTGGCATAAAACAAAAGGTAATTCCTTGTCTCTTGACCCAAGAAGATAGGCTGCTAGTTTTTACATGAGGGATTTTTACATTGATACAGCAATGTAGGTCAGAAAATAATATTTAATCTAAAACTTTATTTTAAAAAATATTGGCTTACATAATGCTATAAACTTTTGGTGGAGAAAAAAAACGAGGTATGAAATCTTTGTAGTTCTATGAGGGTCTGTCAAAGTATTTCAGATTTTCCGGATTGTGACATTTTAAATATGCTGCTTGCATCATGATACAATTGCACATGCTTCCTCCATGACAGTGTTGTATGTTTAGGGCATAAGCAAAGTGCATAGAAACAGTTTCTGTTCACAATAGCTGAATTAGGCTTTATCTGACAATGCTACAAATTGATCATTCACCCCAGTCACTTCAGAAATGCTCATATTCTTCATTATTCACAGTTATGTAAATATTCTGTAGATAATACAACACAGCTATCTTTTTATAAGAAAAGAAAGATTTTTATTTTAAAAAAGTCTGTACTTTATTACTATGATTACTATTATCATTACTCCTGACTAAGTCAGGAATTTAGTTATTAGGTTATACTTTGGTTGTATTTTTCTTTCTTTCTTTCTTTTTTTTTTTTTGTTTGTTTGTTTTCCTGAACTAAAATGTTGCATTAGGTGGACAGTTGAAACTTGGATGTTATTTTTCAGGAAAATCAAATGTCAGCAATCTCTGTGTACTTAACAGAGGAAAAAAATGCCAACTATACAGCTAAGCCTAGATTATAATAATTCCAAAATATTATAACACCAAAATCCCTAAGAAATAAAATATTATAATACCAAACCTCATGAAATTTTTTCTAAAATAACGATAACTTACTCCAGAGAGAAAGTTTCCTTTCTCAAAACCAGGGTTATACAAGATTCGTTATGTGTTTGCTAAAGCAGCTTTTCTCGGAACGCTTTTAAGGAATAAAATATTTTTCTGCTTTCTGCCCTAGCTCTTCCCAAAAATGAAGGCCACTAAGGGTTGCATGGAATAAGATCTATCGAGCAGCACAGGACTTTCTCTGATATTTTCCTTCACATTGTGTCAGACAAGCTAGAGAAGCAAGGTCTGCACTGGGAGAGGATTAGCTGTTGGTGCAGTTGTGTGGAAAGATTCAAACCTTTCGGAGTGGGGTTTTGAGGAAAAGAGCTGCTGTACTTCTAGCTGTAGGAGTCATTGCTGAGGCCAAAGGGCTGCTCTCTCTTCCCCTGCTCACCTCAGTGATGCTTCCACCTTCTTCCTGGAAGTCCATCTGCTCTTTTTATTCTGACCAGACAGAAGCAGGAACAAGCAACAAAATTGAAAAGAAAGGACTTCTTGTCAAGTATCATATGTCTGAATGCTTTTCAACTCCGACTTTGTGCCAACAGAGTAATAGCTGTGACTTGAATGTAAACTCTCAAGCCTAAAAGCTTGTCTTTACTTCCCTGATTCACCCTCATGCTTGGTGAAAGGCAACTGTGAGTCAAATTCAAATTATCCATTTTGATAATGTCCTGAGAAATGCTTTCCTTAGCTCTATGAAGCCTTGTTAGGATTCTACTCGGTTTTGTTTCAAGTGGTATGCCTTGGCATCTTTTTTTAAATTTCCCCCTGTATTATTAAGAGCTAGCTAAAGTAGTACATTTATTTTCAGTTCAACATATCACTGAAATCAAAGATCATAATGGATCTTGTAACAAAAAATAACATCTGAAACAAATTTTGAAATAGTTCTTTATAATGCAATTTGAATGACAAGTGTGAGAGGAATATTGTTGTAACTTAATTCAGAGTAAGTCGGCCATATCTTGAAAAGAACATATATAAACAAGCTAATGTTGAAAGCACTCTTGTCAAGGCCACCATTTGGCTTCCAAAATCTAAATGGCACGTGGGGCTTGACACATGCCTGAAACATATATCTCTGTTAGGGCAGAAATCTGTAAAATCTGGTGCATAAAGCATTGGGGAAAAAAAAGTAAGAAACACAAGTTATAGGACAGAAAATTAAATAACTGAATGTATGTAGGATTTGTGCAATTTATTACCCATGTTTTATATAATAAAGATGTCAAGAGTGATCCAGGAGGCTACCCCTCCCACCTTCAAACACAGTCTGCACGCACTGATGAATCTGACACAGAAGTATTAAAAGAACAGCTTAGAGATCCTGGCTGAAGTTTTACCACAGTCTGTTCATCTGGCATGGTGTGTTTAGGAAGACTAGAGGTGGTGAAACCATGACCTCAACCAAAGCCTTACGACAAAGGATGCGTGTGGGGCTGCATTATGCAGGAGGCTCAGGAGGGACTTGTGAATAACTGCAGAGTTGTTAGATGAGATGAAATGTGAACTGTGGCATAAAATTGGTCCATTTGAATGTTTAGGCCGGGGGGGATATTTGGAATCCTCATTCCTTCAGATCCTTTCATACAATTATGTACAATTTAATTTTAATTCCTTCATCAGCTCAACACCCACACAGTGGCTAACAAAACCACCTCAATCTAATGAAGGAGCAGATAACGTTATAGTTGTCATACATTTACGGGATAGAATTAATAGTTTAAAATTCAAGTACTTCAGAACAGAATTAGATGCAGTGCAAAACTCCTACGTGTGCATTTTAACCTCACGAGTTCTATTAGACAGTAGCAAGATCTTGCTTAATATGGAGGTTATTTTGTTTCCTTAGTTTGAGGAGTTAGGAACATGTTACACTTTTTAGAATCCAAACCCAAATTTAATGCTTTAAAAGATAAATAATCTGCCAGCACTGACTGGCAGAAAAATATTTCCTGTGTATTTTGTTTTCTAGTTACATGTGTGCAGCTATAGACTTCTGAGATATCATTTTTCATTATGATTTTTTAGGCTGTATTTGACATAAATTAGAACATCATACAGGTTTATTGCTGTTCTGCTAGACTTAAACAGCTTTATTTTTATAGCAGTTCTTTACCATTAATACTGTAAATTCTTCACTACACTGAAGGAAAATATTGGGGTTAAGCTAGATACTTCTGTGAAGATGCTCAGTAGTGGTGGTCAAGAAAACCATATCAATCTTTTATTGGAATTATTAGGCAAAAATTAGGTACCAAACTAGTGAATGTCCACCTGCCACACCACCAATCTGCAGTTCACCCTTGTAGCACAGTTCTGATTCCGGCCAGAAGGCAAGACAAGGATGATAAAAAGTAACAAATGGTTTCTGTGTGAGGAAATACTTGATAAATGGTTAATCTGAGGGGAAAAAACTACTTCAGAACACATTTTCAAAACCTTGAAAACCAGTATGAAGAGAATGGATGGGAACTGACTGTTCATTGCCTCTCCCAGCAATAAACGTCCTGGGAAAGTATGAGGAGTCCCATTCAAAACTAACAGAAGAAACTGATTCCCTCTGCAGCAGGAACAAGGATATTAAGGATGCTGAAAATTTGCAAAAAATCAGCTGGCAAGTTTGTAGAAGAAAGCCCATAAAGGGCTGCAGAAGATGTGGAAATCACAACAATGCAGGAAAACCATGAGCAGAAAATAATTGTTAGCTGAGAAACTCTTAGGGAAAAGCATTATATACATTTGACATATTTTCCCCTTTTTTTTAGCACCTATTTATGGCACTTGTAGAGACCTCATAGTGGTGTGGATGAACCGTCATCTAATCAAGTAGAGCTTTCATGATAGAAAAGGTTTATTTACTTATTTAAACAATTATAAACCCACAGCAGATTTCATGAAATCATAAACGTATCCAAAGAAACTTCATGAATGAAGTCAATAGGCTTAATTCTTTCTGTCATATGCTAGAGCCCATAAGAAGCAAACACTTTTTGAGAGTGTTCTTTACAATATATCTTTCATTTTAATGACATTTTCTTTAAAATTTTCCCCTTGCACTTGTGCTGATCTTGAGGAGGCCTGTAGGAACCTGGATATCTATGTCAATTTTCTGATCATTCTCCCTAGTTCTATTTAAAAATTTCCAGTTAATTTATCAATAGCATGGCTAATAAGGACATATGCTTGGTCTGTATATTGTCTTGAAAATATATAAAGCTTAAATTCATATTTTCATAGTAGTATTAACAGAGAAATAACATTTTCACT
Organism: Pachyramphus minor; assembly: GCA_013397135.1. Classification (NCBI taxonomy): domain Eukaryota; kingdom Metazoa; phylum Chordata; class Aves; order Passeriformes; family Tyrannidae; genus Pachyramphus; species Pachyramphus minor. The sequence goes on along the minus strand of VYXB01000050.1, from coordinate 108,623 downwards.
TCTGTGTCCTTGCAGTAAGAAAAATACCAGATGTAATAACTAAAATCTTAAGCTATTGAGTGAAAAGCTCCTGATTTTTAAATTACTTTATTTCTTCTAAGTACAGTATAAAAATTACATCTGGTAAACAATGCTAACAGATAAATTCTGTAACATACTGTAATAATAAATGCCTGCATTCTATGTTGTACTGTTCTGTACTCCATGCAACAGATTTTCAAGACAATTCAGCATTGTTTTTGTAACAAATCTGATGATGAAGAGCTTGGGAAATCTGTTAGAAAAAGAATAAAACACATAAGTACAGCTCTAATGGATAAAGGCCTGATTACCAGCCTCTAAGATGCTAGTCTATTAGACTGATAAATGTCTGATAGAAAATGAAACATTTTGGGACAGTATAATGATCCCTAACTTAATGTCCAAAGACGTAAATTCCTAATGCTTCAAGAAAGATGTAAGAGTGTTTATAATGCTTGTAATTGGACAGTGTTGAAAAGAGGATTAGAAATTTGGCCTGAACACACCTTGTAATAAGGTAATACTGAAACATTGCCTTTCTTTGTACTAATAAAGCTACAGAAGTTTACAGAAACTCAGAGCCAGTGGAATTTGTACAAGTGCCCATTTGGTTAAGGAACACTAATCACTTCAGCTTGCATTGATGCAATTCCATCACTGTTCTCTCCTACAAATCCTATCTGTAATTTACTTCAGTATTACTCGGTTGCCTGTCCAGCTGTTCTGCTCCCTTGCAAGGTAGAGACAGACTTAGCAACACCTCTCTTGCACTAGTGAAACCTGTCTTAGACCCTGGTTACTTGTTGGAAATAAACAAAGTAGAAAAACAGAGGGTTAGAACTGCCACTGGCTGCTCTGTGACTGACATAGCTGGTTTTTATAAAATTGTAAATCTTAGTGCTATTTTTGAAGTAATGCTATTTCAGAGGTCACAGTTAAGCATCCCAGCTACATAACATGTTAAAATCTGGAAATTTTGTCTTTCAGAAGATTTCTGTTCTTGATTAGTTTTTAATACTTGCCCTCATTGCTAACTTCTTTTTAAGTCTTTGTTTCATTAACAATGAGCTGGGTTGAAAATGTAAAGACTTTTTACGTTTTTAGCATCAAGTGGACAGGACTGACCTCTGAAAACACAGCTATCTTTGCGTACTGGCTATAGGATAGCTACTGAATATAGGAGTATCTATGGCACTGGTACTTTCATTGCCAGAGAGTCATAGATTAATGTTTCTTTAAAGCAGCTGTGGCAAAGACATTAGTAATTACCTGTCAAATCGGTTGTATATGCCAACTCTACTTAGATCTCTATCCATAAAACATCCTCATGTCATTGAGAAACACATGCAAATGAACCTATCATTTTTTATTATTGATTTCTTGAGACAAAAGATGTAACTTCTGCCCCAGGTTACTTTGCAAGCTGAAACCTGAATCCAGGATCAGTCTCCAGAATCTTGTCAAGTACCGAAGTTTCAATTCAAAGTCGATTTACTCAGTTACATTGGTCATGAGATCTTTTCCTTTCATCACCTCACTTTTTCTCCACCCTCTCAACCAAACCGAATTCCCTAATGTTAAACTGCAAGCTGTCTTTACCTACTGACTCCCCACTCATGGGTACGTGGTCTCTGGTACAGAAACCTCCCAGGGCATAGCTTTGCTAGAATAGAATATATATATATAAAGGTACATATATTTATACACAGAGACAGAGAGAGATGTGTACATTAATGTTTACAAAATACATGTATGTAGATTACACAAAAAAACTTAGAGAACCAAGAGAGAAAAACAATCTCAGGGATTCTGCTAGCCTAGCAGAAGCTTATCCACACGTCTGTGTGATGGTATAAGAAGTTTAAAAGTTGATGCGTATTCTCAGCTTTGCCCATCCTGAGCTGATCAGAGCTCATGTATGTCCTGAATAGCTAATAGTTGTGTATTTGACCAAGGGTAGAAGGAATATTTTCCATGCATTAGATGCACCCTTAATGATAAAGAAAGGAGAGGATGTAGGTGTATGTGGGAGTAAAGAGGAAATAATCCAAACTAGGAGGGGGAGGGGGAAAGTAAAAATATTTTATATTCAGAAAACTCTGCAAGTTAGTAGCTAAACACATGTAATTGCCAGGTACTAAAAAAAAAAACAACAAACCACCAAAAAAACAAACCAAACCAAACCAACTGTTTTTCATATGAAATGGTTGTTCATCAGTGTTAATATTAAGAGGGTACAGTAAAGAAGTAGTCCCCAAATTTGTAAACAGTCAAGTTTTTGTTTAAGTTAACAACTTTTAATTATGCTGAAAACAACACAATTGCTTGTTTCTGAAAAACAAAGGGTTGTGTTTTTGACTTTCTGAAAAGTTACATGCACTACAGTACAGCAGCTGTGGTGAGAAACAGTGACAAAACCCAGTTTCTTTGGAAAAATGCCATTGTTGATTATTTGCAATATGTTTCAACTGTGTATAGATTTCTCACAGTTGCACACTGTTTTCATTCTTTGGAGATTAACAGTTTCCTCTGTGTTCTCAGGTTCTTTCCAGCATATTACAGTGTTTCTTTTGAAGGATTGGATTTCTTGGGTCGAACTTAAGAACTCAGAGCATCTTATCACACTTTCACTAGCTCGCTTTCTCAGGGGGAAAAAAGAGACGGGGAAAAAAAGCCCATCCAGGCTTGTGCCAGTTAAGTCCAAACTCTCAAGGGATTTGTTTTTCTTTAGGCGTCAGATTAGATGTTCAAACCAAGCAACGTTGTGGGGCCACGGGTCAGTGCCCACCGAACCCTTAACGAGGCTAATCCCACGGCAGCACATTCCAAGCGGCAAATGGGTGCAGGGGCTTTGCTGGCTCTCACATCTCTGCACTGGGGGCAGAGCAAGAGCCTTGTTCAGCGGTTGCAAATGTGTTATTAACAATGACCAGCAGTGGCGAAATGTGGAAAGCAGATTTTGCTCCAGGACAGACTTAAACAACAAGTTTGCTGCTCAGGTAAAGAAGAGGGAGGAAAGAAGTGTTCTTGGTGGGATTTTACAGCTAGGTTAATAAAGAGAGAGACTTACCTAGGTAACTAGTCTATGAATAAACTAAATTCAAGTATAGCATGCACTTTATGAATTCCCTGTGGACTTTAAATTGTCTCATGAATTAATGCTAAAGGAGTATTTCTTAGATAAGAGAAAGAGAAGATAAGCTTCTTGCTGTACTAGTCTTGAACATTCTTTGCCGTAATTTTCTGAAGTTTTTATTATTTTATTAATTCACATTATTAATAAGAGTGTAATGCAGACAGTTTAGTTATTAATATGCTTATTTCCTGAAGTTATTCTATTATGAAAACTGCACAGCAAGTAATATAATTTATTATATGTCTGAATTTTGTACTTCATTGCAAATTATAGATGTCACAGAAAGATAACCAGTATGGGAAAGTGAAACCAGATGCTTTCTTTTAAATTTGGAAGGATGAGGAAATATGAAGTTAGTAAATCATGTATTTTGGCATCATGACTCTGTTGGGTGGGATGGTATATTGTTTGAGATCTAAAAGCTGAAAAGTATTTTTTCCTGATGTGAATAAAGGAGTTTTTTTAAATCAGAGTATTTGTGAATATTACCTTTGATGAAAATTTAAATGCAAATTATTATTATTATCATCATTATATTTAACATAGCTGTGTTTCTTTTCTACTTGCAAAGACAATGTGAGAAAGAGTAGGAAAACAAATTTTGAATGTCAATTTATTGGTTTTTGAAAGTTTACTTCTATATCTAAAAAGTAATGGATGTAGCTAGAAATTCTTATTATGGTACTTTATTGTTTGTGCTAGTGATATTCACTGACTTCAAGAAATTTCCACAGTTCACAGTGATTTACACAAGTTCCAGAAGCAGAAGGTTTCTGGCTTTAAACATGGAAAACAAGATGCAGATTGCATTGACAAAAAGGTAACATTAGGTTGTGAGGTAACATGAGTTAGTAAAAGTAATACTTAGGTAGGTTACCATCTAACTTGTAAAAGGTAACATTAATTAATTAGGTTATGTTACACAGGCAATTGCATGTTCTCTTTTTATAGAAGCAGGATACTCATATTTCCTTTAAGTTGTCCAAAGTTCATTTCACATTGTTTAATTCTCAGATAATTTTGTCATAGTTCATAGTTCTGTTCATGCTGTGCAATGAAATAGGGAATTTTATTATTTAAATAGATTTTATAAAGTTTATCTGTTTGAAATTATTTTTAAAGGAAAGGTTTAACTCATCTCCTTATTAAATGAAATAATTGAATTCTATCTGGGTGAACATTATAGAGTGCTTGCTATAACTCATCTGATATGGAGTGATGACTTCCTAAATAATTAAAATTATTTCACAACTCTGCAAGTCCTTCCTTTGTGGTTTTGTGTTTGAGGTTTGTTTGGTTTGGGGTTTTTTTTTACTTTACTACTCATCTATCTTTCTTTTTTTAAAAGGTTTGTCGTGTATTTGAAAAGTAAGACTATGCTGAGGGAAGTTTCTTGCTTTTCTATGAATATGAGGGGTAAGATCTTGAGTGTTATGAACAAGCATAGCTGCACTGAACTGTTTCAGAGATTACCTCATTCACCTCATCTCAGTCAAAGTATCAAAGTTTTTTCTAGTTTCAGAAACAGAACTTTCTCTTTTTGTTCTTTACTTATTAAGATGTTCACATAGAAAACTATGTAAACGTTGATCTTAAGCAGCACTCCCAATACTTGTGGAAAAAAATTGCATTTTTTTTTTAACTAGTGATGACTTAATTATATTACTAAAATGGAAATAGACTTTTTAAAGCATTTTCAATGAATAGGTGTATTTTTTTCTCTGCCATGCAGAAAGCTTTACAGTTTGAGTTAATTCTTCTGCAGTGATTCTGCTATGAGAATATAGGTGACAGGATCAAAGTTGTCTGGCTAGTGAATATGAAAACAACCTTAAGGGCTTGTGTTGGGTGCTCAGTTCTAGAAAGGAGCCATAATTCTAATGGAAAATCTTTGCTCTGAGCAAAATGTGCACTGCATGTCTGCAAATTCAGTGCAGTTTTTTCCTTTGTTTGAAGTTTCTCTTTAGTTGCATTATAATTTGTGTTTAATAAGCAAACAGAGCTCATAGCATTTCCTTTCTCTTTTTTAGGCACAGAAATCATGGATAGAAAGAGCATTTTACAAGAGAGAATGTGTTCATATCATACCCAGCACCAAAGACCCCCATAGGTAATTGCATGCCACTTGTGTGAAAAATGAAAATTGATTGAAAAAAAAGTCTCTTGCTCTATATATGCATAAAATATATATGGATATAAATATTTTGGAAACTTATTTGTTCAGAAGGTGGTTGAATTACATCTGGAGTGATGTATTCCTATGGGCACTATTTGTTTACATTTCAAAACTTATTACATAAAAATAAAAATAAAAAAATAAATCAAAGATGGATCAGCATCTGTGTTAAATTTCCTCATCTTCTTAGCTTAATATTCAGTGTATTGAATGTTTACCTAAATTGGATATGTGACACACAATATTGTCAAAAGAAAATAAAAGCAGTAAACTAGCAATTTAAAATATGTGCTAGTCCATGAAAAAAAAAACCTGATTATTTGTCCTGATGTCATCTGAAGACAACAGAAAACGTTCTTTAACTTCATTTTTTACATATTTAGAACAAAGCCTGGTTTTATTGAGGTGTAGGAGAGCTCAAAGTAAACAAGACCATAGAAAGCAAAGATAATAGACATACTGTCTTCCTTCCATACATAATGCCTTCAGAGAGCAGGAAAGTAGATTTGAAAAGGGGTTGGATTTTCTTTGTAGTTTGTTACCCTGTTCAGTTTATACATGCACGTGACTCAAGTTTTCTGTGTTGTTTCAAGGTGTTGCTGTGGGCGTCTAACAGGGCAACATATTGGACAGCCTCCAAGCGCCTCCATTGCTCAGAACGAGAAAAATGAAACCAGGCTCACTCGCAATGACATCCAGTCGGAGAAGTGGTCCATCAGCAAGCACACACAGCTCAGCCCGACGGACGCTTTTGGAACCATTGAGTTCCAAGGAGGAGGCCACTCCAATAAAGCCATGGTAACCATGTTTTTCTCTTAGATAAATAATGCTGCTAGCTAAAGATAGGCATTCACAAAGAATGAACAGCATTCTTTCTTAACTTCATGGTAAAGTATTACTGGGTGTAGGACTGTAATGTATGTTTTTATGTGTCATGTGCCAAAGAGTGGGCAAACAAAATTAACTGTAAAAGCTGGAGTGCAGTGTAAGAGGGGCTACCTTTATGAAGAATGAAGACAAATTAATGTGATGCTAGCTTGGTTTTCTTCCAATGGCTAGTCATCCCTCTTTTTCTGAATAATTTTAGAATTCAACTATGATTGATGGCTGTATATGCAAAGCTGACAAATTTTAAATAATGTAATTCCTTTTAGTATTCCTCCAGACATGTATCAGAGGATAGACCAGCTAGAGTCATTGGTTCATATTTCAATGAAATAAGATTCCCCAGCAAGTGTCTGATCTAGGAACTGGGAAATTGCTATTCTTCCACAATCTTCCTTGAGCAAGGAGTTACTCTTTTCCCATGGAAAGATACTAAAGTATAATAACCTGAAGGCATTGCTCCACTAATTTGAAGAGGTGTTTCCAGCAGACACACTAACCCATGCACGTATTTCTCCTATGAGGAACCCTTCCATGAAAGGAAGAATCCCTCTGACTCTATTTAAACTACAGAACCTGGGACTTTGTGAATGAAAGATCTAGCACATCATGGCCAAGATGCTGCTTTGGGCAGCACTGAGAACAGAAGCAGAACTCCTGGGTGCTCTTGCTACTGCCCGGCAACCTAGTACTGTCTTCTGCACATGAATTCTTCCCACTGTGTGTCTCAGATCTGTTTTAGGGGACAGAGATTAAAGACAATGCAAATCTCAGGTACTACGCTAGCAAGAGCCAAATATTTTCCTCAGATGTGTACAGAGGTGCTGGAGTTAGAATGATTACTTCGGTTGATGGTACTGTTCGTGCCGATGGATGGCTTCTTTTGATAGAAATCAGAAAACGCTACTGCACCAAGAAATTTAGTAAGAAAATTAAGTAATCTCTCTGAGAGTACCTCATCCACCATATGTTTAGGAGATAACCAATCACCTAAAAATCTGCAAGGCCATTTCTAGAGAAATGATTCAGTAAATAACATTTGGTTAGTGTGAATACATTGACAACTCCTTTGGCGCTGAAATGAACCAGACTGTGCTGTTTGTATCTTCACAAGCGGTGGAAAAAACCCAAAACACTTTTCACCCAAGCTGAGAAAGATTCAGAGATACAGTAATAATGAATATTATTAACCATATCCATTATCCATATATATGGCTATATATCCATATTATCCATATATGGATACTTTGCATTAAATCACTGCTTTTGAGAAAGGTAATCAATAGATCTTTTTCAGTGATGTCCTGTGAGAGCTATAAGACAATAAACAACCCTGCCCAGACAAAAGTAGTCTTAGACAGCCAAGAAATGATGAAGCTTTAAGGGAAGCTGTTGCTAGCAATTTCTCTAGAGGATTTCTAGTCTTTGCTGGGATTCTGATGTCCTGGCATAGTGTCAGAAGAGACAGGAGATGCTTCAAGGTATATACTCTGTGCTCAAAGGAAAACAATTGAAGTGAAACTGTGGAGGTAAAATTGGAATTCAGTATAAAAGAAAGAACAACGTTATCACAGAGTGCAGTCAGGAATGAAATCAGGAGGAATTTATGGAAAAAAAAAAAAAAAAGGAAGGGAAAAAGTGCCTTAAATTCCAAGAGACCTAAATAACAAATTAAAACTTAGAGATGACTATAAACATTTAATGCTGGAAAAAAATCCAGCTTTATTTTGACAGTACTAGAATCAGGAAGATAGTTGCATTTGCCATCTATTCATAATGATTAAACCCCACCAAAAACATAGGAAAAACCAAATTCTTCATGAACTAAAAAAGTCTGTAAGACCTCCAGAAGTTCAGTCATCTGGCTAGCGGGAAAAGGGCTTCAAATTAAACAATTTTATAAATACCTCTTGAATGGTGTCATGCTTGGTTACCAACAATGAAAAAAGTATTTTCTTAAGACCAAAACACAAATAAGGAGGCTTGCATATCCAGTAATATTACCTTTTTTAAATTAAAAAATTAAAGAGCTTTGTTACAGTTTGCTGTGTTTGCCACTGAAAACAACATGAAGGTGTCCTTATGCTCTTATTTCCAGCCCCAGACATTATTTTAAGGTAAGCTGTGGTCAAAGAGCTGCCTAACTAGTAGTTACAGTTTTATTAACAGAGATAATTAAACTGCTATCTCTGAATTTACTGGATATGAGGTGTTTCCCATAATAAGTAAAACTTACCAAATCAAAAGCTTTCTAAGGAAGCTGAGAGTTTGCTCAGTAGAAGCAACAAACCAATTTTGCCAGCAGAGGAGGGAAAAAGGAGCAATTATATTGAAAAATAAGGGTTAGAAAAAAGGAGCAAGTACATAATAGTCCTCGGAAACTTTCTTGTTCACACACTTTCTCAAACCCAAATGCTGAGGAGCTGATCAGCATGCATAGGGGAAGAGAGATAAAGTGGAAAAAATATGATAGACAGATATTTATTCCTTGCAAAAAATATGTTATTTATTTTCAAGGTACTGGCTACCAAATAAAACTATGGCATGCAAGCCGATTTTTGCTGACAGTCATGGTAGGTTAATATTGTGCCTGTTGGCTAATAAAATAACCTCATGAAGCAGGAAGATTGGGCAAGCTGACTAAAATCAAGGAAAGCCTCAGGGGAGGCTTATGCACTCCCTCAGGGGAGTGCATAAAATTTTGCACCTATTCCCCATTTTATTTCACGATATGTATGCCCAGGCATGAAAATTATCAAGCAAGGAAAACACAAAACTGAGTAGTATTATCTTGGTCTGTGCTAACAGGAAAACTGCTAATTTTTTCTGAATCAGACTACCAGGAATTAGGTGGGATTCATTAATGAAAACCGTAACCTCAGCTTTATAATTGAGAAACCAATTAATTAATGGAATAGATTACTGCATGTAAGATTGACAGATAATTATTTTTGCCATTTGAAGTAAGAGAATTAGATTTTAGTACAAAATAAATAGTAAGTATAATTATACTTTTCATGATATAATATTGTATCAGTTGCCACCAGACAATTAACAATGGGACCTTTAGCTGTGGAAATTACAATTGTACTTAAATTATAATAGAACATATGGATTTGGAACAAAATAGAAAAGATGTAGATTTCCATATTGTCAGTAGAACTGACTGGGCCATTAATTTCAAATGCACAGCCACATAGAACAGAAATTCCTGAACAGTATGAATTTTGCTAATGCCATTGAGTTGTTAAAGTATCTTCAGTGCAGCTGCACTAACTTCCTTAAATCAGTAATGTGAATAGCTCCGGGTGCAGCAAATTCTGTAGAAACACATAGCTGAGATTAGACAAGGCTGGTTAACGAGATCAGTTACTAAAAGGGCCTTTCCTTCAGTCTTCATGTAATCACAGATAATCCTACAACAAGTCTGTGGTATTTAGACTTCTGTCAGTCTCATATTTTTTACAAGTGACTGATCCCATTAACATGTAGGAAACAATCAACAGTTTTGCTTGGTAACATTTACATTGTTTTTACAGCAGATTTTCAGTTTTAACCACTGTAAAAAGATCTGAGAGAGATGTGGATACTCATTACCTTTATTAAGCCCTTCTGCAAATAAATCAGTTAATTAATAAAAATACAGGAAAATTAATAAAAGCTGACCTTTATATAAGCTTTATATAAGCTGGCTCTAACTAATAATAGCATGTATGGGATTGTCTAACTATATACTAGAGATTTATTACACTGTCAGAAAGCAATTATCAAACTAGTCTGAGTAATTCCATCCTATTATGAACAGTATTCCAAACAATGTAAAAATGTATTCTGTTCACCAGTGGACCAGGTAAGACAATATTGCTGTGATTACATTTTGCGCTGTAAATGTGACCAAAGTAAACCCCTTTTTTTATTATGTTATCTGCCTTTACACACACACACAGAGAAAACACTTCAACATTCTTTCATTAGTTGGTGGGCTTGGACTTCCTATCAACTTCTTTAAAGGATTGCTCTTTACAGAAATAAAATTTCTTTGATCATGTTTTTTTCTGTAACTTGAATAAATCATGAAAAGACAGCAAACATTCTTTCTGCTGCAGTAAATTAATTCTTAAAAAATATTTACAGAATTTAAAAGATGGTGCCATATGTGGAGAAAAAGGGGAAAAAACACGGAAAAACGTTTATCCAAAGCACATTTAAATCAATAAGAGTCCCTCCACTGACTATTTAGTGGAACTTGGATGAGGCCAAGGTGTTAGGAAGAACTAATTTATACAAAACCAGCCTGGTGACAGGTGACAGGTTTTCTCTTTAATTCAGTGAGAATTACATCAAACCTATTTTTTATGTGAGGATCACATTTGAGAGAACCAGTCTTTAATTTTAAGACATGTCTGCAGTGATAGAAACTTATTTACCAAAGGGAAACACAGGAGCAGTGTTAGAACGCAGATCGCACAATGTTCCCTGAATGGATTTATTTACTCTGAAAAAATGCACCAAAATTCTAAATCTCTTTATTTTATTCACTGAGACTCTCATCTGCAGTCATTCACCAAGTAGTTTAATGAGGCAGCTGTGCTTGGGTAACAGAGTAGTAATTCTACCTCTCAGGAACTTTGCCTTTTGCCCTTGGGCACTGGAGTCAAACTTGCAAGTGTCTGGCTGTGTGACTGATGATGGGCACTTCTAAGAGAATACTTGACAAAAAATTGAAACAACAGCTGGCACCAAATAGGACTCTTGCTGACTGCTACTGTGTTGGTTTAGGGATCAAAAGGCCATGACAGCTTGAACTTGATGATTTATCATTTCACCATTCTATGCTGATGTCAGTCAGGTCAGTCTGTAGGTTTTGCAATTCAAAACTGTAGTTTTGCTTCCTAACTTGTCCTGCTTTACTGACACATAACAAATGAACACTTATATCCTATCCATACAGCACTCCCATAAAAAAAGGGCTAAATAAACTGCCACCAAAAATGATCATTCCTACAGCTGACAGGTACACCTGACATGGAATTTCAGGGTAACACAACAGTGGTTTGGCTTCATGTCTAAATTTTATATCTGCCTCCAGATACCAAAAGAATTCAGGAACAGCAGAAATATTAAGATTCTAAGCAAAGCTGATAAGGCTATATATTCTGCTACAAGACTGAATTAAATTAATTTTTACTATGGACAAAAATAGTCTTAAGCATGTTTGTTTATAATTTAATATAAACTTTGAAAGTGATGAGAAAAGAATTCTCATATAGTTACTATTTAACATGTTAAGTGATGGCAAAAAAATAATTTCAAACATACCAAGCTGAAAATTGCATCTGTAAGAGCAAAAATTAATCAGTCATAAAAACAGTCATAAAAATTAAGCATTATGCATAAATGAAAAATTTTGATGTTTGACACCATTGCCAACATTTTCTAAACCAGAAAATCTTATCTATGATGATTTAAATTTTAATTTACATGAAAAAAGCTTTCTGATTTATTTTTCCTTAAATTTCCTCTTCATAAAGTAAAACTATCATAAATATAGAGGCATTTTGCCTTCAGTATAAAGAGCAAGCTGTTGTTTGCAATAAAAGATGTCCATATTTCAAATAAATGCAAGAAAATATTTCTTCCAACTTTCTGATTCACTATATAAACTTTTATGTATTGAAATTCAGAGGTCTTCATGTATAAGAAGAGTAATACATAGGCTTACAAAGATAGGGGCAGTGAAATCACACATTCTAGGGTAGAAAAAAGAATACTAAGGAATCAAAGGAAAGTGCCTATATCTTCATTTTAATATCATCCTAGATGATGCACTGGCCTCTATTTTCATCATATTTGTATGGCCACTGCTAGTATGAATTCATCTTAATTATCTTCTAAAGACTACCAGTCTATCTTCACTAGATGCCAGTGATTCTGAAACAGAATCTCCATAGTTTGACCAACACAGTTTTCATGTAGGCCTCATGAAGGATGTTGTCTATGAATGTGTCTGTGAATGTCTATGAATGGTTGCCCTTTTCAACCTCAGGGCTCCCTAAAGATAGAAAAAAGGGAATCAGGATCAGCCTTCTTACACTCCCTCTGGTGTGTTAAAACTCCGAGAGCTCTCAAATTCCAACTTAAAAATTGTTAACGTCTCAATCTGGTCAGTGGTATCAGATGCCATACCAGATTTTATCCCACACTGGAAATAGAATGAATAGGTACTGAGGAGGCAGTTCATCTGTATATCAGCTTGAGGTTACATTTTTGCCAGACATGAATACTACATTTTCTATGTCCATTAGCTACTACAAATGATTCAATCAGAAGTTTGATAGATGAGTGGCTTTCTGTATCGTATTTTATTTTATTAAGAGGGTCTTTCCAGATCTTAACAGCTGTAGAAATATTTTTTCCTCTTGCAGCGTGTTTCTGCTATGTAACTAGAAATGTAAAAAGGATCACCTACCCTGTCATGTGTTTTGTGAAACCCTTCATACATCAGCAACAGAAAGAGCAGGAGAAAGAGCCAAAAGAAAAGCTTGCCAGAGAGAGACAGCTATAGTGTGACATGGTAGTGCTATAGGAATTTTGAAGGCAGTTGTTATCTTTGAGCATACACAGATGGGCGTGATCGATGTAGCACAGAATAGCCAACAAATAGAAATGTGTAAATTTGTTTCAGAGCCCTTTTAGGGTCTAGTGTCTCGTTGGGCAAGTTCATGAATCTGTAAAAATCCATCTGTAAGTGATAGTTAGCATTCTTTCATCTGAAAAGTACCTGTTTAGTAGGTACTAACTCAGTTAAACTGCTCAGTTTAAACTTGTATGTGCTTGAATAACTCACCTTGTTTCTGTTATTTCCTACTTTTTGAGAGTTTGACTTCGTTAACTTGAAACTGAGGTAAAAGTGAATACACAGTTGTGATTTTGATTACCTAGGTTTTCTTTGGCAGAGCACTTACATTTTTGCTCCATTTTTTTCATCTGTATATTAAAGACATCAATCTTTCAAGCACTGCTAAGTGTTTTGAAACAATTCCCAAAAAAAGAAAGTTATCCAGGCCATGAATTGCAAGTGTTCCATTATTCCTAGTTTTCTAACTTGCCTTTTTTCAGTTATGTATTGGTGTGGATCATATGTATTAAAAACCAGTGAGTATAATCAATTTTTTTTCTCTCTGCTACTGCCTTTGTTTCTGCAGTATGTACGTGTGTCTTTTGACACCAAGCCTGACCTTCTTCTGCATCTGATGACCAAAGAATGGCAACTTGAGCTCCCCAAACTTCTCATCTCTGTGCATGGGGGCCTTCAGAATTTTGAACTTCAGCCAAAACTCAAACAAGTCTTCGGAAAAGGCCTTATTAAGGCTGCTATGACAACTGGAGCCTGGATATTCACTGGAGGAGTAAACACAGGTAACAGCAACACTGAAATAAAAGCAGTGACATCTAAGAGATCTCATCACAGAAAAAAGCAGGACTGATGAGACTAAGAAGCCATTCTGTGTTTTATTTTATTAGTTATTTCTGTACTATATGTAAACAAGAAAATGCCAAGTTCATACCAGCCTGGAAGCTGGTATAAAACAGAATAAAAGGTTTGTTGAAGTGTGAAAAGCACATGGTGGAACTGAAAATAAAGCCTCCTGTGAGGCAATTATATTAGTATATTGCCAGTGAAGACTTTATAAAATCAACCATAAACTGCAGGGAAGTACTACTAAACAAAGAAGTCAAACTCTTATTGCACAAAACAGAATGCATTTTCACGGAGAAAAGACCTATATTTTATCTCATTAAACGACCTGAAGTATGCAAGGAAAAAACATTCTAGTTTTTGAATGTGGCAGAAATCTTCTTCCTTGCTTGTAGAGAGCTTGACCTAATTTTTTTGCTATTGCTCTTTCAGCAAGAGCAATGTCATTGCCATTTCTATTTGAAGAACATCTGTAACATACCATATAAGCGTCCTAATGACCCAAGATAGCAGCTGGCCCCTCTCTGCTAGTAGACACCATGGAAGTTTTGGGAATAAGCTGAAAAAAAGAGGTCCCTAGACAAAAAAAAATTGGCCTTGACTTCTCAGTTACCCTCTCTGAAGGAGGCAGAAAGTAGAAGAGATTCAGGGGAAAGTCAAAGATAGAGATACAGACAAAAAGTTTTGAGCTATGACATGTACTTGCAAATTTTATGTCATTCTCATTTGCTGCAGTAACAAAGCTATAATTTTTTACTTTAGTAGTCTCACAGAGTGTATCTTCTTAGTGTCTCCGGAAAACAATGTAATCATTCTGCCATGTGTTAATTTTAGTGCACTGTGGATCAACTCCTACATATTTGAATATAAATGCCTAATAGGTGTCTTGGGCTTATTAGTTTCCAGAGCACATCAAATTTAAAACAATATTCAGTTTTATCACTGCAGCAGTAAGAATAGGATATAATCATAGAATATGCTGAGTTGGAAGGGACCCACAGGAATCAAAGAGTCTAACTCCTGACCCTGCACAGGAGAGACCCCAGTGTCACACCATGTGCCTGAGATGTTGTCCAAACACTTCCTAAACTTTGGCAGGCCTGGTGTTTGAAGAAAACAGAGAAGAGACATAGCTTCTGGTTTAGATAAATAGACAGACTTGAATATATGTAATATGCCCCACATCTCTTAAGAACAAGAGACAAAATCAGGTTAATGTTGGCCTTTGTACTGTGATGATAATAGCATTAGTTTACCAGATGCTCTTGTATGGCAAAGACAGATAAAAATTTTATATTAAAAAGATATAAATTTTATGTTTAATGTGCATTAGAAAAATGTACATATTATAGTCTTAATGCAGTGGATGACCACAGGAACTATAGAAATCAAACTACAGAAATTTTGTTAAAAAAAGGACAGATTGTAACATTTGTATTTGGCAAATGCACAACTGCTTTATACCATTTTTCAAATCATCATAGTTGCAAATGCCCAAACAATACAAATTAAACAGGAAAGTCAGCATAAATAAATCATGTTTTTTCTGTAATCAAAAATTAGCTCGACAAAACAATGTGATTCAAGTGGCTTTGTGTTGTTTAACAAACATGTAACGTTAGAAGCGGTTCTGTGATATCAGTTACCTCTCGTTGCTCTCTGGTTTCTGTAGCAAAGCAGTTGGTTGCTTCAGGTTTAAATTTTCAAACTGTGGAGGTGAAAATTAATTGCGAAATTGTACCAATTGAGAATTTCTTAGTCTCTTTTGTTGACAATGAGTTTTAAAATTAGGTTTCTCTTAAGGAAAATTATAATTGAAAAATCCTGGAAAACTGCTATTGAACTGGGAATCAGCAATGTGATAGTGATATCTTCGTTATATATGACTGGTAAATTACTTAAATTGACTGAATATTCATGTTATGCCAAAGGTTGATTATTCTAAACAGCAGGAATTTTTTGCACTCTGGAGAGATTTTTCTGCTTTAAATCCTGAACAAAAAGAAAACTCAGAAACTGAGAAACTCACAGATGTTTCAGTGCAGCCACATCCTAGAAGCAGTTATTAATAGTCAGATTTTTAAAAATTATTTTATTAAAAGCAAGAAGGAATGACACTTGTCCTTTGCACAGAAGTATCACTGAGACTCTCAAAGCTGGTCTAGATCAAGCAAGGAGTACTTGGAAGAGAGCTGGGGAGCAGTCATTCTCTCTGCACTAATTTCTGTTTTCGCACTGATTCCCAGGCGGGGTTCAATACTCTGCTGGAAGCTATCTCAGGTGACTGAGTTTGTTTGGAATGTGCAGTAAAACAGCTTTGTCACAGAGTAGCATAATGATGTTTTCACATTTCCATCCTTTATGGGACCCTTTGTGCATGAGCTTCACTTTTGTAAGAGTTTGGAGGGGATGGAGGTGGAGGGGGATGGTTAGTTGCTGTCCTTCTTTCTATACTTGGAAATGCACAAATGCTTCATGCACATCTATATGTGAGGACAAGTGCGGTTCAATACTCTGCAGTCAACTGTCAGTATCTTCATTCTTATTTCTAGAGCTGTGTATTTTTTTCTAATAACTTCATTTAGTTTTTCTTTTTATATTCTATTTATTTTATATTTATATGATTTAAATAAATACTCTAATAATAATAAATAGGAATATACTCGTAGCTTTATTTAATTGTAAGTATAGGCACAGATGTTCCCTAAAAGCAAGTCTATACTAAATCCAAACAAAAAGGACATAATTTTGAATTTCTGTTTTTTGCTGTTTCTTTCCCAGGAGTCATTCGGCATGTTGGAGATGCACTGAAAGATCATGCTTCAAAATCTCGAGGGAAGATCTGCACCATCGGTATAGCTCCCTGGGGGATTGTGGAAAATCAAGAGGATCTGATTGGCAAAGATGTAAGCCCTATATGGACATAGATCACCTCCAATATCTATAAATCTTCCAGTTTCTTTTCCTGTCCTCTCCATCTCTCACTTAACGATTCCTCTTAGAATTATTGTCTGCAGCAAAAAATTATTATATACACGTGTTTTCTATTATGGTTGATGGTGGGTTGGACATGGCAACAATAAAAATTCATGCACTGTATGTTCTTTTAAAATAAATTATAAAGAAATTTCATCACATGCTATTCTTGAAAATATGTTGAAGATTCATCCTTAGATGAACTCTATGAATCCTGAAAAGTACCTAAGAAAACACTGATTGCAAGGCTTGAAGTCTGATTTATTTTTAAACAATACTATACTGCATTGGTTAAATTAAGAATTGCAGACTGTCCTCCTTAAAATATATTCCCTCCTATACATTTTTATTGATGCAATTTTGAAGGATCCTATAAATGTATTGTATGTAAGATCAGACCTCAGTTCACCTTCAGTCACACTCTGAAGGACAGGGTAGGTGTTTCTCCTGCTCTTTCACATCATTCTTCTCTTTTAAAACTATTAACAGAGAGATTAACCTCCTGATTTTAAATACATGAGTAGTTTACCTATACTGGTTATATGTTATCTGAAGCTTTTCTGAGCCCTTTTTTTTCCTCACCTCTGATTTATTCCCAAGCAATCTACCTGAGAACCAGTGACTAACTCTGATTGGAGGAGATACAGTTTTCATTCTGCATAAAGAACTTTTTTTTTTGTCTGCATTAATCTAATTCACTCTTCTCTGTATATTCATCCATTAGCAAGTTGGGAAGGGAAAGAAAATTCGAGTATCAGTTAGGTCAGAGGAATTACAATGAGTATGAAGAAAACAATCCAAATGGAGTTCATTGCAATGCACTGTTAAAGAGCAGCCATTAGAGGAAATCATATTAGCGTGAGGTTTTGTAGTCTAATACCACACAAACAAGCAGGATGGGACTTTGCAGCCATAACTGAGTCACTAATGAACTCTTCTGAGATGCAGTGCAGAAGGTGACTAGCAAAAATAGCTAAACACAAAGATGACTTGTATCTTCTTAAAGTGCAATGCACACATCAATTTCAAATGCGCAGTCTTTAGTGACTATGCATGGAGTTTTAGAAACATTGCAAGAATGTCAAGAAAGAGCATCAAATTTTGAATTTTTGGGGTTTGGAATATTGCTTTTTCTTCCTTATTTATTTCCACCTCTTGAAAAGCTACCTACCTCTGTTCTCAGGTAGTCACAAGTGTTGTAGGGAATCTGGAGCCTTCTTTTGCAGAAAGAGCTAAAGAAAGAAGTTGATTTCCACCCAAATGGAACAGCTTCCCTGATTTCTGATTTCTTTAAGAAATGCTTTCCTATAAATACCCTTCCAATTTCATAGGAAACCAAGGAGTTGTATGGTAATTTTTTTTATTTTTTTTTAAAAAAGCTTTTTGGTTAAATCAAAAAAAGAGTAATACTCTGATCATAGAAAATGACAAAAGTTTAATATAAAATTAAGAATAACAATTGGGGTAAGGTCTTCTATTAATGCAGACACAATTATATCAGTACAGTTACTATTATAGGGTCATCACTAAGGGCCGAAATATTTTGAAATGTATCTTTGATAGACAAAAAAATTCCCTTTGAATATTCTGGCTCCTAATATTTTCATAAAATTATTGATCAGCAGTATGATGTAATGCTTAAGCACTTCTGGTTTTATTCATCTCTGATGCACATGAAATGATACTGCTTTATGCTTACCAATATCGAATTTCATCTTCCATTTTATTGCCTCGTCAGGCTGCTTTAGTCCACTATAATGTCTGTCAGCTTTTCATACTGATTAGTCACAAGTCCCTTACAATTATGTTGAACAGAATATGACACAGCTTGAGATAGGCCATATAAGTCACTAAATCTTCTCAGTAAAAGTCTTTGCAAAATTGAACTTTTCATTCTTACTATTTTTCCTCCCTTCCCTCCAGCACTCCTTGGTTACTTATGCCTCAAACCACTTTCTCTCTTATCCAATGCATGAAGTTTCTTTAGAAGCATTTGGTGAGGAAGCTGTTTTGGAAGTTTTTTAAAAATCAAAGTGTACTATATTGACTGGCTCATTAGAGGTGAATGCTGTGAAATGAACCAAGAAGAGGAAATATAAATAGTACCCTAAACATGTAAAACGAATCATCATTAAGCAAGAAATAAAGGCCACAAAGGATTATACAGGAGGAAAAAAAGTCAACCAATAGTAAAAGACTTGTCAAACTCTGGCATCAATGTGGATTTATGCCTATATGTACTATGTCCAGTTAAATTACGATCAGAACTGAAGAGTTGTCAAAACATACCCTTCCAGCATCAGATAGACACAGAAAACTGTCATAGTCATGGGATTTTGAGAGCTGACGGGGGCAGAGGCGGGGAGCTGTTGTCACTGCATATGCCCCACCGCATGATGCCTCCTTGTGCCTCGTGTCAAGTCAGGCGTGCTCAGCAGAGGTGCACCTCTGCTGATGCATCAGCCCATGCCTGGCCTGTGTGGATCTAGAAGTCAGAGCTGAGGGGTTTTATTATATTTACCGGTCTGTCCAAATCAGTCAACCTTTGGGAATCCCAAAGGCTTTCCTCAGAGCCATAAAGAAAACTGACCAAGTTAAACCAAACAATACTGTTGTGTGCTATTTATTATATTGTGGTGATCTAAAGAGATGTGTCTTACTCCAGTACTGTAAAAGCAATATAGCATAAAATAGTGCATCTCTTAACACTGTTAGATTTTAATTTAAAAACAAAGCACACAAGGGAGTTAGTTGCCTTATTTCCTCATATTTTCTGATAGAACTGAGAAAGTGGCTTGTTGGGTGTTGTAGACAACTATGATTATAAACAAGTTTCTTCCTACATACAGAACCATTCTCTCTTCTAAAAGAGTATGCTTTTTAAGTCTGTAGCATTCACATATTTACTTTCAGGGTCTGGTCAGTCCGCCCTTGGGTTAAATTCCTAGTAACCTCAGTAGGAGACCTGGGGCAGAGGACCTGGGGACTGGCCTGTTCGTACCATATACTGAGAATTTGGACCATTGTGCTTCCAGGATCCTCTAAATTAAACCAGGAACTGCATTGTTGCCTGGTGTGCCCCAGAGCAGTGAGGATGCAGAGATGGCTTGATTTGAACAACAGCTGTTACTTTCTGAGAAGCAAAGCATGCATATCTCTCTCAGCACACTGTTTGTTTCAAAATTCTTTGCCTTCACCTAGACTGCTCAGATTCATGGATTGGTTTACATGGCACTTGCACGCTTGTTGTCATGGTGAGTTACCCTGAGAGATTTTTCAAGTGCTGTCCGTATGTTGTGTCATGCCCTCAGGGAGTCTAAGCAGAACAATAGTCCTTTTAATTCAAGATTGTTGCCACCTCAGGGTGCAAAGGCAACTGCTGGTATTAGCCCAGCTCCTCACCTATTGACAGAATGTCCTCAGCCCGTGCAGCATGAGTGCTGCTTCTCAGCATGTCTGCTGTTGCATTCATTAAACTGTATTTGGAGGGGCTGTCTTGAGCATAAATGCTTCTTTCAGCTCTGCAGAGGAAGACAGGGGAACATCATTACCTATTCTCAATGCAGGTTGGATGGGACTTCGAGCAATCTGGTCTAGTTTCCCTGACCATGATGGGGGGTTTTGGAACTAGATGCTCTTTTAACGTTACTGCCAACTCATACCATTATATGATTCTCTGTATGCAGAAAGAGGATGAGAAGACAAAGTTTTTTTCTAACCATTTCACTTGCCTGTAAAATACAAGGGATTGAAAAGAACAAAGGAATTGGAACTGCAAGAGTCAGAAATTGAAAATCTGCTGACTGTAGTGGAAAAGCAAGTGATGTCAAGGAAATAACCTCAAAGGCTAGGATTTTCTTTCTTTCCTGAAGATTTTGCTTATCCTTTAATCAGGAAGAGCTTGACAGTGTGGTTTGAGAAATTTCATGGTTGAAAAAAAATTCAGCTGTTCAACTGTGCATGTTGAGAACAATTGAATTGAAAATAATTGTAGTCTCATTTTCCTCTCTATAAAATTTATTAATAATGAAATTCACCTTGTAGCTAAACACAGAACGAAAGCATAGCCTTCTGATGTGTCCTGCAGCAGCATTAGTGAGTCAATGTGTGAAGCCTTCAGTGCTGCAACTCATTAGAACTACAGATCAGGCTGTCACAGAAAGTTTTGAACCTTGGCTGTCAGGAGCAAAACCACAAGCTGTTAGTAGAATTACCTGCAAGGAAGCTTGTAATCTTACAATGAATGAGCAACTCAAGATATTCCTTTACTAGCAGACCCTGTTGGTGTGTGCCATCCACTTATTGAGAGATGGGCTGGGTATCAATTTAAAAAATCTGTCACTGTTTCAGTTTGATTTTGTTTGATCGTTCTGTGTGTGAGAAAGAACCTTCCTTCTCTTTCTGATTGTGGCATGGGATATATGGTTTCTGTATGTGCAGAAGCTGGCTAATGAACATGTTCCTGCAGCATATTGGTATTTGTTAAGTTATATGCACCTATAGAATAACTTGTTATAAATGAGGCACCAAAACAAACTGTAAAAAAACTCTGAGCCAAAACTATCACCTGTGCTCACAGTATAATACACTCACTTACCCAGCTGTCCTCTGGGTTTTCTCGGATCTATTTCCTCCCCTTTGCAGCATGAACAGCTTACAGAGTACCCTCTGCATGACAATTTATAACAGTAAAGGAAGTCTAAGAGTTGACCAAAGTGTGGCAGACATTCTCAAGTGAAAATAATACAGAGAAAGATATCTCTGGCTAAAGAATTGCTTACACATATTCTTTGTAAAGAATTATGTCTCAATTAAAGATCTCTTTAGAACTATAAAAAGAGAGAAAAGCTTAGGAAGAAATCAATAAGTTATTGTACTCTGTTTGGAAGTATTTATGTCAAATTTGGAGTGTATAATTTTGCACATTAAAAGCACCAGATATGAAAAATAAACAATGGCACAACTGTGTAGAAATTTTTTTGCGGATGAAGGATAGCCCAGTTGAGTTTTCTAACAAGTCACTACATAATTTCTTCAGCTATTGCTTCATTTTACAAATTTTCAAGAGTTTTGTCTCTCCAAAAAAACAAGACATACACAAACAAGGTAAAGAACAGTATTGCCAGAAAATCTTTGAAGGATCGGCCAGGATCCCTTGACACAACACCAACTCTTTTTTAATGTTAATACAGTCTTACTTATGTCAATGGAGACCCACCAAGGTATCTGACAGCCAAATATGGCCCCCT
Organism: Pachyramphus minor; assembly: GCA_013397135.1. NCBI lineage: Eukaryota > Metazoa > Chordata > Aves > Passeriformes > Tyrannidae > Pachyramphus > Pachyramphus minor. The sequence goes on along the minus strand of VYXB01000050.1, from coordinate 86,700 downwards.
GCTATTATTTGGTCTGTTTGGCAGCTATGAATGGGATACTCGGCAACAATTTGCTCTGTCCACAGCAGAGTTTCTCCTGATGAAATCAAATCAAGTAAAGTGTAGCAAACTGCTCATCGAATGGAAACTTTCTAAAGCTGTTTTGACACAAACAACTGCCTTTGTAGTAATGCTAAGAATGGGCCAATAGGTTTTTTTTAAGAAAATTGCAAATGTGGTGTAATGTCACGTGTACACCTCTTCAAGAGTGGAACTCACCTATATTTGTGTGTGTATGAAGAGGATATTCTGTGCTGGTGGCTCTGAATGAGGCAAAACTGGAGGCATGGTGGTGGGTGGGATCTGTGAAGGAAGAATCAAAGAATTGAATCAGAGCAAAATGAGAATTCACTGCAATGCTGTTAAAAGTCAGCAGCGGACAGGATATACATTGTGTACGTGTAGTCACATAGACCTTTGGAGCACTGACCATCATTTGGATTTTACACAGAAACAGTGGACATTGATGCTACTGAAACAGATTACCATGGAAAACCCTTTAAGCAGTGTCTGCATCTAAAAGGACAGTGTTACGGTCATTTTCTACTTTGCAAATAGAAGACAGCAATGCTGAATGAAATACTTCAAATAATTTTGATTTTTTTCTTTGTTTCGTCTTGTCAGCTAGTATGTTGTAATTGATTTAGTTCAGAGGGTCATTTCTATTTAGTACATTTTTTTTACCTTTGTCTAAAATGCAGGTGGTCCGACCATACCAGACAATGTCCAATCCCATGAGCAAGTTGACAGTGCTCAACAGTATGCATTCTCATTTTATTTTGGCTGACAATGGCACTACTGGTAAATATGGAGCAGAGGTGAAGCTTCGTAGACACCTGGAAAAGCACATTTCACTTCAGAAGATAAATACAAGTGAGTAATATTTGTCTTGTATTGCTTTATAGTTGCAATTATATAAAAAAATCCACTGCCTATAAAGAAACAATAAGTTCTGCATATTTTGAGGAGTAGTTCTACTGTCTAAAATGGTGAACATGAGCTAATAAAAGCAAATACTGATGAACAAAGATAACAAAATCTTATTTTAGAGTACGGTGGGTAAAGGTACAGCTCAAATAGCTGGATTTGTTTCTGGTCAGTTTCAAACAGTATTTCTCACGGTTTAGATGCAACTTAGGTCTTTAATAGACGCATCTCCTTGGAACTTTGTACAGTTAGGTTCTCCTTCGTTTTGTAAAAACTACTGTGAAATTAGTACAGTTAAAGGAAAGAGTGACAAAAAGTAAGAGAGAGAAAAATACTTTTCAGGTTAAATATCTATTAATATTTAGAGGCAGAGAGAGAGTTTTCCATGGAAGTGTTGCTATACCTTTGCACTATACTTATTAGTTTTTCCTAGGTGTCTGTCATTAGCGAAAGACAGAGGCAGAATATGGGGTTAGATGGTCCTTTCACCTCATCTTTTACAGTCCTGATGATGTCACAGCAAGATTAGACTGATTCTCCAGCTTTTCTCTGAAAGTTATATTTTTCCTTTTACAATCATACACTACTTTCCTATGTAAAATAAAAATAAGTAATCACCTTAGTAAGCACTTTTGTTTGGATAAAATAAAATATGAAATCTCCAATAGTAGTAGTATTATTTCTGTAATGTATACATGCTTACTTTTTATGGGGAGTTAATTTCTATTCTATTTTTAGTCTCACAACAAACCTCGGTTTTGTACCTGCATAAGATTTTTTTAGGTATGAAAACAGGTATCATTTTTCAAAAGTGACCATATACAAAGCCTTTCTGCTGATAACTCTCTTTAAACATGCAATTTTGAGGAACGGTGAAACTTTTTGTGATCTGGGCGCTTGAAATGGGAAGGAGACTAGAAAAAACATTTAGAGCCTCAGACATCAGATGATAATGAATTACAGCCAGGCCCATGGATGAGCCTCCAGACTTTGGTGGTTCAAGTCAAATGCTTGCCTGACTTCTTCAAACATCTAGAAAAAAATGAAAGATTTATCTTTTCTGGTTTCTCTCTGCAGTGCCCACATCCACACATCCCCCCCGCTCCGCCCCACCCAAAAGAAGTATGCATGTTCCTTTTCTCTTCACTCTTCTCTGTGACAGAGTATCTCTGTCATTTAACCATGCCCTTCCAAATATCCATCTCTTATAAAAATGAAAATGCTTGAATATCACAACACTTTCTCAAACTAGAAATGTGAAAAAATTGTTCAAAAGTCAGGCGGATAATAAGAATTGTACATCTTGGTCCAAAGTTATCCCGAATGTTCCTGCCACATTTTGTTTTCCTTTGCTTTAAAAGCAGGTGACTGAGTCCTGACCACCCTCTAGTTAATAGGAAGTTGACCATATGGAAGAGAGAAAGACCACCTGCTTTGTTGGGTCAGCCAAACAGATGGCCACTTTCTGATGCCTTTCCTTACCCTCATTTCTAGCAGAGCAATGTAGATCCTCCACCCCCTGCGTGCCAGGGCATTGCTGCAAAGGAATCTTTATCCAAGCGGGAGTGTGCAGCCATGCATGTATGTCATTATTTACCATTTTCTAGTTCTAAGCATGCAGAGTTGGGGAAAATACTGACAGCATCAGAATTTTTCTGCTGAAGAGTCGGGAGAAGGTGCAGTTTTTAGTTAATCACCAAATGAAAGAGTTTGCTCTAGACAACAGAACAGATTTAGAAACTAGTAAACAATTGGTGACTTCTTATTTCACAGTCTGTCCCTGGACAATAGTGCTGAAAGTAGATTTTATTCTTATTTTTAAGCCTGCTTTTTACAAGCTTGGCTTGTCATTTTCTTTTTACTTTCCTTTGCTTTGACTGTGTCTTTCTTCAGTGCAGTGAGAGCTCTCCTGGATATTTGGGATCACACACTATACACAAAGGGAAACTTCAAACGTGTTCTCACATATTAAAAACACAGAAAATCTAAGACAAAGTAGGGTCATTCAGTATGTCAGATAATTCTGAAAGGCTCATTCAACCGTATCAAATAAGTGGACTATTTAATAATAATTGTGATGAGTATCATCATCATCTTGCCTTATGCCCCTTATAAGCATTAGAGAAAAGATTTTATTGAATACTGGCTTTACTCTACCTTTTTAGGTTTTGTTAAATTAATAGCTCTTATTTTATCCACAGGAAATACTCAGGATTTTAAAAATGCTTTTCAGACAAGCAGAAGGTACAGTGACACTGGTGGATCAGTCTCAGTCTGCAGGTTCAGCACAGATTCATTCAGTTTTGCAGTTAGCTACAGGTCAACTTAATGCTGTAATGCTCAGGGCAGACCTTTCTTATTTTAACAAGTGAAGACTGTTTTAACACATAACCCAGCAGCCATTTCTTGCAGTGAGACACAAGTTGCCTCATTTTGTAGTGATAGATTTTGAAAGTAAGAAGAACTTTCCTGAAACTGTTTCAGGATCCAAACAAAATATTGAAAGTGACCTGATCTGAACTGTTTCTGGTTTCCAATTCACACAAACATTTAAAAATTGTTTTAATTTTAAACAAAAAAATTAGTGCTGAAACTTTTCTTTACCTCTACTGTATGCTGTCTGAAAAACAGACAGACCACAGGCATTGGAACCTGTGCCCTTGTATTGTGTCCTTGTACTTTCTTCTTTATAGAGTTGGTTAATGTAGTTGAGTTTTGGTAAGCCTATGAGAAAAAGTTACCTCTGGCTAAGGAATTGATGTATAAAGTTGGGTGATTCCATTGGGTAGAGAAGGCAATTTAGACAGTGTAATATGTCAACAATATCTGTTCATGTGACCCGTGGACTTCCCTTTGTCATCCTATGCCTGAGAATATATGAAGGGGGCTGGGAAGGCAAAGGGACGTTCAACTGTCATCACCGGCATCTTCTCTGACCATTGTACCATCATCAAATGCATTGGAATTCTCATTCAATTCAGATTTTTCCTTCATATTTTGTGAAGTCCTAGATACATTCTCATAACTACATAGCTGGGAAGATCTAGGTACAGACTTCTTTCTAGGACAGGAAGCCTCCTACAGGTTTGACTCCTGTGAAATTTGTGTAAAACTTAGAACTGATTGATTCATTTCGGATTTTGATGGTGATTGGAAACTCGATATTTGTTGATCAGGCAATGGATACAAACATATCTCAGAAAGGGCTGAGAAAATGCAAGAAGGTTAAAAATTGTTCTTGAAGCACAGACAAATACACAATAGATACACACAAGTGGATCTATAAATTCCTCCCATGGACTTGACTTTAAACAGATGAGTTTGTTGAAACTGTATCTCTTTTCATACGATTGATACAAGAAAAAGAGAACCGGTTATTTCAGCTCCCTAATGTTTGTATATTTTAGATTTATCGAATTTACAAAGCCATAAAAATAAGAAAAAGAAATTATTTTGGGATTAATTCATTTTAGCCAAATTTCTACCTTTCTATGTCTCACCTGTTGTATCAGATATGTTGATGAGTATACAATATATGACAAGGAAAAGCACCTTAATATGTAATATGAGGTAGTAATAAAATTTGGTTATGTTACTGTGATATCTTTCTAAAGTGCTGCCTGCAACATGTGGTAGTGCTCACATCCAAAGTGAGACAGGGAAGGTATCAAGGAAGATTAGAGGGAATGTGAGAATTTCTGAAACTGTACTTGTTCCTGTGACTGTCAGGCCATTGCCTATGGGTGATGAGTTCCATGAGCTCCATGAAGAGTGGAACCAGATAGGTCCTGTAGAGCTAGCCTAATGAGCAGTTGCCTGCAAGGAAAGATAGGGTATGTTTTGACTGAAATCCAAGAGGGTTCTTGTGTATGTCTTTGAACTTTCAGTGCCAGCTTTGAACAATGTGTTGTCATGGTATTGAAAGTAACCAAGTGGGTTGTTAATTGAATGTTTCTGAGGCTCACAAATCCCAGCATTTAGTCTTACCTGGACTCTTCCCATGTCATGTTTCTTCTGAGGACTCTGTGAACTTTGTAGTTTTGCAAAGACAAGTATGAAAATCAAAAGGTGGTATTGCAAATTTTTAATTGTTATTTCCTTTGGAGAAGTTTTTAGTATTGGCTCAATATTAAATGAAGATATGGTTCCAGGTGTCGGGTCCACAGATTTTTGTGTGAATGCCACATTTGGTAGCATGGCAGATATATCACTAGGCAAATTTAAAGAGGTGAGGAAGGAGCACTGAACAAATAAAAATGAGAGTGAAAGTACTGAGGTGAGTCAGAAGAGAAAGGAGAACAGACTGGGACAAATGTAATGTGATCATACTCTTAGTAAAGAGGAGAATTAAAAATAGAGGAGCTAAAAGAAGATTATGGATTAAACAGAAGGAGACAGAGAGGAAGTGAAAATGTGATTAGGATACCAAAAAGGAAATTAGAAAGATGAGAATACAGAATGGAAGTGACCATAACATGGTCAAACATAACAAAGGGAATGAATGCAAGCTACAGAAGAAAAAATAAAGATAAACAAAATAAAATTTATATTAGCAATTCTAAAATGTGTTTGAGAAGCATGAAAATAAAAAGATTATAGCATATGATATTCAACAAACCTATAGTAAAAGAGTCAAAAAATAAATTGAAAAGAAAAAATAAGTCAAACGGTTGTGAGCTTTCCTTTATTAGCAATGGTTCTGTGTCATTCTGTCACAAATAATCCTTTGATTCTGTGAATTTCTGAAACACAGCAAATATTTTTAGAATTTGTTGTATTGGTTTACCAATCAGTTTGATTTCTCTGGACATAGAACATGTAATGAGCCTCCAAACAAGAGGAAGTTCCACTTAGTTTCTGAATATAAAAAACTGTTAAGGTTGTCCAGAAAAGGGTAGAAAGAGTTTGAGCCTCTTTNTTTTTTTTTTTTAACCTTTAAGTTTCTCTGCTCTTGTTATTGTGCAGTTCTTTAAGGATTAAAAGAAATAACCATGTAATCTTTGCCATATCTGGAATAAGTAGCTCTGCTCTAGGGAAAGATTGAGGGAAAGGGAGAACTAAGTGTGAAAAGTGCAGCTATGTGAAGTTAAATTTTAACTGGTTGTGATATCTGGGAGATATTCCTGTACTTCTGGGAAATAAGACCCAGCATCCCTTCCCATCATCTTTTGAAGGCAAGATATATTCCCTTTTTTCCAGCCATGTTCACTTAGTAGTTAATAATGTAATTGTTCTAGTGGTAAGTATATTGCAGCTGTGATTTGCAGAGCGGGAGGACGCAGATCTATTGCAGAGCTGGGAGACAAAGGTGATCTTACCTATTTGCGATTGCTATTGATATTTTAGGCAAAAAGGTTTCATACACATCAGTAACTGTTTTCAAAGGGGCCTGAAGGCTGAAAACAACTGTCTGGTAAAAAAATACAAGCGGAGATGTATTTCAGTGTAACCTAACAGGAAGCATCTGGATTATTTTAGGATGTTCTCTGCTGTGATTTAGCCTTTCTGAGCCAGTTCAGACCACAGGGAGTGCCATATAGATGTTCAGAGGTGATGCTGATACACATTTGTGTGGTCAAACCTTTTAACAACCATTGTAAATCCAATACCATTTTAAGCATCACTTACCCTGTGGTTAGACAAGCTCTATTAACAACCAAAGAGCAGTATTTGTTGACTCTGTATTACTGTAAGGCAAATATTAGTTCAGAAATTAAAAGTCATTTTCCTGAAATTTTTAAGCTTACACTAGATGGACTTCCGCTTATTAAAATTCCAGGGCATGTTTAATTTTTTCGCCATTCTGTATAGGTACCTCTCACTAGGGTTTACAAGTACTATGCAAACATTGGGACCAAAAATGTTTCTGAAAGCCACAGCTTTTGTGTGGTGTATTTCTTTCAGCCATTGTTGATACATCACACTGCTGCATACTCTGCTTACCCTATGAAGCATAGCAATAACCTGGAAGTTGGACTTCTAAGACTCTTGAGCTAAGGAGTTTCTTTGGTTTTCTGTAACTTACTAGAACCCCCAAAATGTAGTTCAAAGCTGTCAAAAATCATGTAAACACATAAATATGTTTATTGAACTTCATAACACTTGATCAGTTTTTCACCAACAATTTAATGGGATTTTCTACTAAATACTTCTGATAAACAAAAGTCCTGAAGTATAACCTCATCTGTTGAATTAATAGCCTGTACCTTGGAACATGTCATCTGTTTGATGCAATGAAGGGTTTTTTACACTATGGAGCATTTTTGCTAAACAGTCTGTGCAAAATTGTCTATATACAAGCCTTTGAGAGTACTGTGCACAAGCAAACACTTGCAGGAACACTAACACGTTGACTTGTATTTTTGGGCTTGTTCATTTGTCAGCCATTAAGACAGCATTGAGTTTACCACCTACAGAAGCCATTATCCTGAGAGAAATTTGCAGTTAGAATGGTACCTCTTGCCTAGAAATGGTAGGCCTTTAGCAGGATGTACACAAGTTAGATGCCTGAAACAAGTATAAAGTGTGTCATAGAAACTTTCTGCTGCTGAATCCGTCATGTCATTCATTATCTGAGATAGGTACATGAAAACCTGTGATATGATGACTAGTGGAGAAACCTGCCAATTAATATATCCCACCAGCCGCAGTACATCCAGGTCCGGAAGGTTTAGTAACCTGTGGAACCTCTAGAGGGTAGTGCTGTGCAAAACTGTAGAGAGTCCTTGATCATGCAAATATACTTCTTTCGTGAAGATCTGATGAGTCATTCCAGCTCAGTGACACCTTGTATATGCCTATGGTAGCTTCAGGATTTCTAGGAAAGGCAAGAACCTTGTTTGCACAGATTGCAAATTGCATAGATGAGCAGTGTATGCTTTGTCAGAAAAAGACTTTGAGTTGTCATGTTGGCTGCGCATGCTGTGTGAAGGTTTGTGGAGGCTTCCTCTCCCCCTCCTTTGGGACAATTTGGACTCACTCAGTGTATATATGCTGCCTCTGTCTTATGTATACCATAAGTGTGGAGAACTTGCTCTAACCTGCTCACTGTGTGTGAGATATGACATAAGATTTCAGCTCTACACCAATTCTGTGCTAGCCACTGTGCAGTAGCCCCTCCAGCAGGACAGACACAGGCCCCAACACCCCATACAAATCCAAATAATTATGAAATTCTCCAGTCAAAATTTCCAGATAGAAAAAGGAAAGGAACATGGGGACACTCACCCCATCACATCTGCCCTGATGAAGGAGCAAAGGTGGCCAGCAGGAAATCAACTCAGATGTGCCTACCACCACCCTCTGGTAAGACGCAGAAATTAGCGACATTTCTGTCTGGTGTAGTGAACTAGAGCCTTTCAGTTTTATTTGTATGAACTCAGGGCTGAACTTAGAGATAGTACACAACATAGCGATATGTCCCAGTTACTCTTATAAGCATGCTTAAAAACATGTGTAACAAATGCATTTTGTAGTAAATGGGGCATTTTATTCACTTGTTGGTCTATAAAAATGTGGGTAGCTCATGTTTAGCTCTTCATAAAAAAGAATTAGTAATAATTTATGAGACAGTTATACATTATTTATAAGTATACTCACAGTATAAAATATTCATGTTTTTCCAAGAACTGGGAAAACAAAGTAGGGCTTCTGGAAGACATGGCAGATTTTTTTTTTAATCCCTTTCACACATTACAGACATTATGCAGCTTTTCCTTTCTTTCATTTCCAAATTCATTCATTTCTTCTAGTTTATTATTTTAATTCACATATGCATGCACTACTGCTGTGTCAAGGGGAAGATTATATTATTTTTCTGTATAATAACATGAAGGCCTACAGGTTGTCACTGGTGCACATTAGGAAAAATGTTCTGATACATACAAACCTTCCTGGAATCACAATTGCCAGAAAGTGTCTCACTGGTTTTGTTACTGACCACAAAGGCAATAACACAGTAATGAAGCTTTAAGTTGACTGTATAAATCTTTGTCACAATATTGCAGTCTAACTTATGATACTGCACCAGCAATACCTGACAGTGTGAATAACTTACCAGTCTAGTCTACCCTGCAAAAATCCATACTTATTGAAATGCTCAAAATACAAGTTATTGTTCTAGAGATTAAGATAGTGATGAATCTCAGGTCTTTGTTACTATTTCTTCTTTTTTGCAGGAATCATTATGTTGAATGAAAATAATAACACTGTTTCATCCATATTCTGTTAATGAAGAGACTAATGGGAGACTGCCTGTCTTTTTTGCATTAATAGCGGGAGTACTAAGAATTCAGTACGTGAATTGGAAACTTTATTAAATGAGAAATAGTAATATGCCAGTTCATGCGAGACATTTCATACATACCTGCTCTTGAACACAAGCTGAGCATTTCTTTTGAAAATCTGAGAAAAAATATCTCTGACTAACAAATTATTTTCAATAGCACAGAGTACATGTTCAGAGACCACTCTTAAGTACAAAAAATCTTTGACTGGGGATTCAGTTCTTTACTATCTTAAAACATAAGTATAATTTACCAAGTTGTAAGTGTCAGAGTGATAACACAATAGTCAGCATTCACGGCTGTTAACAAGTCCACAGATACGTTGTTAAACAAGAATGTTTCTCCATCATCCAAAAGGAAAAGGAAAAAAGATTTGCTGAAACCAAAGCTCCTCCTAGAAATGCTGAAAGAATAATGAACTAAGTAAATTTAAAATAAACCCTCCGTGTAACTATCAGATTTCTGTAATTTTTCAGATATTTAAAAATAACTCACTTGCACTTAAAAGAGGTTTCTCTAAAAAAGACGTAAAAAAAAAAGCTGATTAACATGTAATTTAGTGCCTTTTAAGAAACAGAAAAAAATACCCAGAACTGTGAAAATGAGCTGTCCTTTTTTTGTGTTTGGAAAACAGCACCAGTTTGAAAGTCTTTCCTGATAATAACGCATTGTCCTATACCAAACAGGATTATCTGTAATTTTAGAATGAACAGTATTTCAGTGAAGTGTACTAATGCTGCTCTCTTTCCTGTTAATAAAATGTGAAACACAAAATTTTTAAGGTTGTACTTGCTTAGTGAAAACTGGTGGTGTTGGACATAGCTCAACAAGATGAGTGCTATCACAGTTTTGCCCAGACTTGGGCAATTTTGTGTGAAATTACATAAAAAAAAACATGAAGGGGAAAATTTTTCCTTGTTGGTTTATTGGACTGTCCATTTTAGCACTTGGCACAAAGTTCCCACCTTCTGGATGTGTTCTAGGAGACAGCAGTTCCAGTACTGTAGTCCAGTTTTTCATCACTATGGTTTTCTTTTGGCATTGCCTCCTTTCTAGCAATCTCAACTCAAGCAAGAAACTCTTTTTAGAATTATGTCCTTGACATTGTAAGGAATGTATTACCTTCACATTTAGCATCTCACCTCACAGTCTGACATTATCTTTCCAAATGAAGTGGCTGAAACAAAAGGCTCCCTGTGGATATATCAGGCACTGCCAGCCCCCTCTTTGCAGACTATTGTATAATGTACATGCACAGGCTGAAATAGAGCTCTTGCAGAGGATTCGTGATTTTTTTGTTTCTGAGGAAATGTGGAGATATGGAAGGAAAAATACTTTGGTTACCAGTTAAAGAGAAGTCCATCAACTACCTTCTTCCCAAGGTCAGAGGTTCTGTCTTGCTGGTATCAGGAGCCAACATTTTTCAAATTGTCCCAGTGTTACATTAGGGCAAAGCACAGTCATTTCTCAATTTCATATATTCAAAATAGTTGTAAATGCGGTGTTAATATATAATCAGGAACAGTCAGTCAAGTGCAATTTTTCTACAGACCCTCTGTATTTATTTCCAAATTCCTAATATTTAACATTAAAGAAGCGTCCAGGAATTTTTGGTATCAAAGCACCTAAAAGTTTAATGCAAACCAGCTCTGTGTTTTACCTGAGAGTTACTAAGCTGCAGACATCTTTGGTAAAAGTAACTAAGTTTTATTCTGAAATTAATATAAAGTCACAGATTACTTAAATATGATTGGGAACACCATAGAAAGCTGAGAATGTAGTAATTCTCATTTACCCCTTTTTTGAAGTTCTAAGGTACTCAAGCAGACATGACCTTTTTTTTTTTCAGCACATCTGTTGAATTCCTTTCTTGTTGTGGTTACCATCACTGCTCAGAAATTAATCATCATAAATCTGGGAAAGTTCATAGTATTAGAATTCAGACAACTGTAGTCTAGAGGGCTCTCCTGAAAGCCAGAAGTGCGTTGAAGTAATAGTAACAAAGTATTATTAACTGGTATTAAAATATTACATCTAATGCCAGAAATTAACTGTCTAATTTGCCCTCCAAACTAAAGAAAAAAATATATTTTTCCGAACTAAAATTATGTATGGAGAACAATGAAAACTAAAAAGAAAAATAATCTATTTGCTGAAACTCAGGGTGAATTTCCTGAAGGAAAATGAGATACAGAAATCAATCTTCTGTCAAAATCTTTTCTGTTTCACAGCAAAATCTAACAGAATGGCAGAAAGAGTTATACTTCAGTCTGAAACTTAATTTTATATGATAAATCAAGTTTCACGTGAGCTTTTTTTTAATCTAAAAACTATGAAGCTTCATTGAAGATGGAATTTTGAGAAAACTACTTTTATTTTAGTAGCCTCACTGCTGTGAGGGGAAAATAAAAGGTTACATGAGGAATATTAGACATGCTTTCAAATGACCTGTTCATTGGCCCAAAAATAGTTCCCCAGTTTAGACTAAACATCATTTATATTATTAGAATTATTTAGCTGGTCAATATCTAGTAGAATATACCGAGAATGAACAGACTTCCAGTAGAACCTGCTTTAGGAAGAGTTTGAGATACATAAGGCAACAGCAAGTATAATGATTACTAAGCATCATTAAAAAACTCAGAAAGTTTTTCCCTTTTAGTCTTACAAGAAGGCTGTAAAGACTTCACTCCTCTGACAACCAGAAATCTTCTAAGTTCCATCTAAAATTATTAATGTCTAATGTACTGTATGTCATAGGGATATTCAGACATAGTGTCTTTCACCCTTCAAGTTTCTAAGGAAGATGAGCCAAATTCATTTAATCTCATAAGATGAAGTCTTGATTCCCCATATACTCTTTTTGGCTTTTTCCTCCATTTGTTCCAGTTTGTTCTTTCTGAACATGCATGAGCATAGGTACATACAGTATTTTGCATGTAATTTAATGAGTGGATTACACTGTTTCCAGCTGGAAATATTTTGCTGTGTGTATTCTAGGATCAAACCTCTCATTGTGGTCTTGCTACACCAAAGGCAGTTCTTTTATGATCAGCTGAATCACATATTTCTCTTTTCTACTATTTCCTCCTAATGAGTTCATAGTTTACAGCAGAACTTATTAAACACCAAGTAAATGACTTTGCACCTTGTACTGTGAACGTTCTCAATTTTTATTAATCTTCAATGTTATTCAGACCCAATTTGACTGCTACTGAGAATACTTCTTAATGTTACCTTATTGGCAGATGTCTAGATTAGGCGGAGCAGCAATTCAAGGAAGTCCTTAGTATTACTAGAAAAAAAAATGACACTTGAGCTCTGTGTAAATCATTCTGTTAATCAGTTTGTTATGTTCTACCCTTCTTATTCTCTTTCATTAATCTATATTTTATAATTCTGCTTGTAGTTTTTGTAATAGAAACACCACACACTTTACTGGCGTTATATAATAGAAAGCTACAAACTAACAGTAGATAGAGGCATAACTAAGTATGCTGAGAGTCACTACAAGAAACAAAGTACTTGTTTATAAAGTGGCTCAGGAGGTGCGTAGAATATTCTGCTGTTGCGTATCCGAACTAGAGTTTTTTCTTTCTTTCTTCAAGAACAGTTCAATTCATTTTTGACAGTAATTCAGATTCTTAAAATCATTTGCTCTGTGAGTGTTCCTAGAGGGTGCAACCAGACTTAATGTTCCAGCCTCACAGGCTTACCTTTGCTTCTGGGGATTGAACTCTCTCTAAATGAAAACATGGGCAGACACATTAACACCTGTTACCTGGCCTCACGCAACTTTTCCCAAACCAACCATTGGTGATCTAGGACACTCTTTTTATTATTTTTTTCAGTGAAATGTCAAAATTTTGTGGAAAATGTGTATTGTTTTTCTTAGGAAAAGCTAGTTTAAACAGAAAGGAAACTTTCTATTGGAAAAAAAAGGCTAATAGAAAATGTTCAACTGCCTCTCTCACCTGAGAACTGGGGACATTGTAAATGTCCCCAGTCCCAACTGGTCAAGAAGTAAATAGGGTAAAAGCTTTTTCAAGTACATTAACACCAGCCTGGTGTCAGATTGCCTTTCAACAAATCCATACAACCTTCCTGGCAAATGCAAATTCTGCAAGGGACTCACATATGGTTACACCACAAGTGCTTGAAGTTAAGATGTCTTTCCTTTGGTTCAGCAGTAGTTCAGCTCTCTATGGAGCAATGTCCCGGAGGTTGGGGGGGGTGGGTGCAAATCACAGAATGTGTTGCAAAATTTGAGAGAATTCAGAGAAAAACTGTGAGATCTACTAGAATTGAAAAACAAGAGTAACACTGACTTGTAACAGAATGTGTTTAGTCTATCAAAGAGAAGGTTAAAGGGCTATCCATCTACAAGTGGATCAAATATGATAAGAAAAATATTATAGAACTGATTTTAAAACAGCAAGTCAAGCTATTGGAAGACCCAATGATGGGAAACTTATACCATGCAAAACCTAGACTACAAGCATGATATAATCACAATTATGATTATGTTAGGAAGAAATACAGTAGCTTTTCTATGTTTCCAAACCAATATTTCATCTTTAAAAGAAAAAAAATGGTCTATTTAAACATAACTGTTGTATTTAAAACAGAAGATAATTCTAGAAAATACTGGTTTACGCAGTGGAAGTAACAAGATGACTACACTGATCCCACCTGTTCTTAAAATCTCTGATTTTCTGAATGCCATTTTCTCTAGCATAACCCTGTACAGTCATAATGCAGTTTTTCAGCCTGATATTTTTTTCTTCTGTCTTCTGTTATATTTCTTTTGCCTTGCTGGCTTTGCATTTTTTCATTTCTTTTTTGGATTTGGTTTGGGGTTTTTTGTGCGTGTATGTGTGTCTGTATGGTTTTTTGTTTGGTTGCTTGGTTGTTTTGTTTTGTTTCTTTCATTGTTTTATTCCAGGAATTGGTCAAGGGGTGCCAGTGGTGGCCCTTATTGTGGAAGGAGGTCCCAACGTTATCTCCATTGTTCTGGAGTACCTGCGAGACACTCCTCCTGTTCCCGTTGTGATATGCGATGGCAGTGGCCGGGCATCTGACATCCTTGCTTTTGGGCACAAATACTCTGAGGAAGGAGGGTAAGTAGTTTCCTAGTGTATGTTCTTTCTCCGTCCACAGGTTCAATTTGATGGTAAGACAGAGCCCAGGAAATTATTAACAATGTAGTGAAAAGAAACAGCTATCATTGATATGAGTGAAGTGTTGAAGGTATTTAGAACAAACCAAAACAAAATAAGGGCTTAAAGCACCACTAAGGAAAGTCTACATAATAAAACAGGTATAGGAATTGTATCATATAGTTACTTGCCATGACATATAGCACGTAGACAAGTACAGTGTATGGTGTCTTGCATTTGCTGATCAAAGGATTCTGTCAAAGGGCATGAGGAATTACTTTCACCAGCTTAGAGATGCTGTCATTATAATACAATAATATAATAGGACTCTGTTCAGTCCTACATGTTCATATAAGGTAGTTTGTATTTGTCTTGCCTATTGAGCATGATTCTGCACACTTTTCTGTACTCACACATGTCTGCTTGTGTGCTGGTCTGTGTTTTGACCCATCCCACCTTTCTTTGCAGACTCTCACTTGATTCATCATCCATCCAAAAGCAAAGGGCCGTGCACTCCAGCTGTTTTCACATGAAGGGCAACTCCAAATCATCTTTCCAACCTGTCTTTCCTAAAAGCACTTCCTTTCTTACCTAAAAATGATATGTGTGAACCTACTTAAACCCTATTTTTTTGATTTTATGATCCCTTTTCATCACATCAGTTCAGACTTGTCAACCCTGTGCATCATGCTCCTAACAGGGATGCTGAGGAATCTCTGTCCCTACCCTAGTATTCCTGCTTTAAACCCCTTCTTACCAGGTCAACCATTTTGGCAAAGGTAACTTTGCCCTGCTTAGTGAGGTGGTTTTCATCTCTCATAATCAGTCACTGATTTGCAGACAGCTCCTGTGGCCACAGAACCCTGTCACTAACACCAGCTCTGCAGGCACCTATTGACTCATATTATCGGTGTACTCCTCCTTATACCCTTTCCTTTGACCAACAAGATTGAGAAGAACACCAGTCATGCCCTTCACCACTGCTCCCAGGTTCCACAGTCACTTTACCTGTTCTCCATGTTTCCCCTTACAGTATCATTGGTGACCAGGAGAAAAACAGTAGAGGGTTAGACAAGCCTGGCCATCTCTCCAACAGGCAACAAGACTGTCTAGCTTATAGGCCAGGTCAACAGAAGAGTACTTCTGTCCCCTGCAGCTAGGAGGTGCCCACTATAATCAGTGAGTGATTCCTCCTGGTGGTCTTGCATGGGTTAGGTTCAGGTGGCACAGATCCTTTTCTTGAGTTCCTCTTCATATGGTTCCGCTTCAGCCTGTTTTGTAGTTGTAAATTGTTAAGTGGGGCAGGAGCCATACTTTTCGTGCCAGCAGTCACCAGCTTTCATCCTTTGCTTTATACAGAGGTTGCGCTTGCTTACGTACTAAGTGTGGACACTGCCTGCATCTGTATTGCAGCTGGGGACCGGGGTTCTTCAAGCTGTTGCATTTCAGAGAAGATCCTATTTCCTTTTCAGCTTTACTGACGGTGGGTAGCCTTGTCACTTCCTTCTGTAATTTCTGTGCTTGGAGGTATAGCTCCTCCAAGACAGCAGACCAACAGGAAAGAAGGCCATCTCTCCTGGCATCAAGAATAAGACTGCAGCCCAGGACTTGGAGAGGCTCATCTACTACTGAAATCTCCATCTGTTTGGCATCAAAGCCTCTCCTCTGACAGGGACATCTACTCCAATACCTGGAGAAAATTGCTTTCTAGCATATCACCCCATACCTGAGACTATTTAGGCTTGAACAAATTCATCTGAGGCCCCTTTTGCATCCTCTTGCACAAGCTGCTGCACAAACTTGGCTGTACTCTTGGTCTGGTTCTTTGATAGCCTTCTCTCAGGCACCAGTTAACGAGTGCTTGACTCTCCCTCATAAAGGACAAATTGCAAATAAGGCTACAGAGATAGCCATGTCACCATAAATCAAGAGTAGAAGCATTCTTATTGGAAAATTCTGAAGCTTTCTTTACCCACAGCCTTGTGGCTGCCCTAACCTCATCCTTACCCAACAGCCACAGTCACCCTCAGAGGGTTTCCAGATATTCTGCAATGATCATGGACTTTGTCCCCTCAAAGCTCCCGAAGTAGAATCCAGAGTCTGTTGCTCAGAAATAACAAGTAAGGGAAGATTTAGTAATTTCAGAACAAAACACGAAAGAGGAATCAAAACTCCATCAGATTGTTATAACTAAGATCTATTTCATGCTTTTTATCTAAGTAGTTGCTGTAATCTTATGGTTGAGATCCCCTGGGAAGGGACTCATTTTTGTATGTGTTAGAGTACGTGAACATATGTATTCACACAGACAACAGAGTTAAGCAAATTATAAAATATAAATCTGTAAGCACTGAGCTCTAGCCCAATTATTATTATGTGTTTTTAAAATAGACGTGTTCATGAACTTACTCAACCTAAAACTCCTACTGGGAAAAAGGTAGTTTTCAATAAATCATAGAATCATAGAATTATAGAATCAGCCAGTGCTGCATCTAGGATACATATGCGTGTGCCAGGTTTCATTGTGTCTTTGAGAAGTTTTTTCTCAGTTTTCAATGACCTCACTGATAACTTACTGAAATATGTTTTATCCATTTTCCTGCTACATATATACAAACGTATACAGTTTGCATCTGCCTTGTCTGTGTTCTGATGTCATCATGCAGAAAAATACAGCAAGATGAAAATGAATGAATTTATTTCAATGTATAAAGGGGACTTATAAGGAAGATGGAGAGACTTTTTACAGGGATCTGTGGTGACAGGACAAGGGGTAATGGCTTTAAACTGGAAGAAGACAGCTTTTAGAAAATATTCTTTACTGTGAGGGTAGTGAGGCACTGAAAGAAGTTGCCCAGAGAAGCTGTGGATGCCTTATCACTGGACTTGTTCCTGGCCAGGTTATATTGGGCTTTCAGTAACCTGACCTAATGAAATATGTTGCTGTCCACAGCAGGGGGGTTGGAATTTGATGGTCTTTATAGGTTCCTTCTAACCCAGACCTTTCTATGATTCTATGGTGTTATGGTTCTATTTCATCATCACAAACTTCTGCCTTTAAGAAAAGCAAGTGATAGTGTCAATAGAGCCAGAACAGGCATTTCTTGTATGAGATGCTCAAGATTTGCTTTGTGAAAGGTATTATTTTCCTTTATTATTGGTCTTCTTTCTATAGCGTCCTGTTACTGCAACATTATCAAACAGCATTATCAAACCATTTTTTCACCTTGCACTAAATAGAATGCACAAGCTATGAAATTTGTAAAGCTAGCTAGTGGAAATTTCTGTGTGTTCACCCTGCTTCAGAAAATGTCAGTCTAACATGCAGTGACCCAGAAGCGAAATGCCAATGTAATTTATATAATAAAAATATTTTATTGTTTTCTTCCCCATGTAACCTATGTTTGAGTAGTGCATAGCAATATCAGGAGAATAACAAATAGTTGCTGTATTAACTGAGTTCAACTGCTAGCTTTTTCTTTTGGATGGAATCTAAGTAGGTTATACAAAACTGTGTCTATTAAACTCTAAATCAAGGTAATACATCCAAATTGCATGCAGAGTTTAATTCTGCAGTCCACTGTGCAATCAGACTATAAAGTCAAAAACCTATTTTAATTCTGGCCACTGACCAGAATCAGGGTCTTCTCTGAGACACAGTGTATCTTCCAACTGCTCCTACTGGGTATCTAATTTAAATCATTCAAAACCCACATCATTAATGGCAGAAACAAACTCGTGTATGTTGGTATTATCATGCTATTTTTGCAGTCTTAAATTCTCACAGCCCAACAAGGATTCATTCATTCTCTACATATAAGAATGTGGGCATGTGTGTACTAAGCACTACTGTGAGTTCTGTGAATTTTAAGTTTATTTGAAAATTTGTTTCCAAGGGGAAAGTAACTATGTCTGGAGATGAAGCAGGACAAATACATCTTTCTGCTTGAGTTTTGATCAGTGTGGTGCCAATCTATCCTTTTAGAGAAATCCCTAAGAGTACTGGACAATTGCATATCTGCCCAACAGGTCCTTTTGTACTGAGTTTCAAAGAATTGTGATGTGCTTGCCTTCCCTCCCCATAATTTGTTCTTCCTGAAACATTCCACATAGCAGAAAAACTAACAATTTCTTGTATCAATCAAGGTGCAGTACCCCTTTACAACCTCAATGCCTGTTCATCCTTGGAAAGATAGGAGATAAACTTGAATTTGCCTTGCTTTAAGACCTGATTGTAGGCTTTTCTTGTGACAAGGCAAACCTCTCACTCCCCAAAGGCAGTCTTTGGGTATACTGTGTAACTGTGAGCAAGACTTCTCTGGGCTGCAGTGGAATGAGGCTGCCTGCACAACAGAAAGCTGTACCTGCACTGCCTTGCAGCAGGTGTTGCCTGCAACTATGTGATGTACCACCAAAATGTTAGAAGGAGTGGTGAAGCACACCTTGAAGTAAAGATGTCTTCGGGGTTAAATCAGTTTTGAGGTCTCATTATCTCACCTCTCTCATTGAAGTTGCCAGGGGAGGCAAGGCTTATATACAGTTTCCCACTGAGGTTTCAGCATTATGAATATTATATATGTAGAATTAATACTAGTGGGCTTTTTTAAGTTTATTAGAACTTTAATATCAGGGACTACATATTGCCTTGGTCTGAAGAGTCTTGAACAGAATGTTAAGAATGCAATGAGTGGCTACATTTTACTACAAGGAAATAAAATTCTCAGTAGTAAGCTGAGTAATTTCTTGGTACCTTCTGCATAATTTAGGCAGCTGTCTATGGGCCAGATCTTTCAAATTGTCTCCAGTTTTCTCTACAAAATCATATGCCATGACTCTGAAGGATTAAGTGGAATGTCTATTATCTCCTCAAATATTAGGCATGGATTTTTTTTAAAAAAATCTTTCTGAGGAGTCTAGGCCAAAATAATGTCATCTGTGTCTTCTTCATAAGAAAAGCAATGGAGAAAGTTTTGCTTTGCTGTTTAATCATTCAGTATATCTTGGACAGAAATTTATTTATGTTGTCTCTTATTTGCCTTTTCTAATTGATCCTAAACGGGGAATCATAAGATCACAGAATAGTTTTAATTGGACAACATCTTTAGAGGTCATCTAATCCAACTCTCCTGCTATGTACAGGTTGTTCAGAGGCCTCTCCAACCTGACCTTGAATGTTTCCAGGCACCTACCGCATCTCTGGGCCACCTGTTCCACTTTTTTATCATCTTCATTGTAAAAATCTTGTTCCTTAGAACATAAATCCTTACATATAAATCTGATCTAAATCAACACTTAGTCTTAAAAGCATTGTCTCTTGTTCTATTGCACTGCTAAAAATTTTGTCCATTTTCCTACAGGTGCGTTTCAAGTACTCAAAGACTTCAGTAAGGTCTCCTTGAAGCCTTCTCCTTCTCTTCTCCAGGCTGAACATCCCCAGCTCTCTCTGCCTTTCCTCACAGGATAGCAGTTTCTTTGATCATCTTTGTGGCCCTCCTCTGGACCCGCTCAAGCATGTTCGTGTCTTTTCTGTACTGATGATCCCAGAGCTGGACACAGCACCCCAGAGCAGAGCAGAGGGACAGAATCCCCTCTCTCGATGCTGACCACTCAGCCTTTGATGCAGCCCAGGACATATTTGGCTTTGTGGGGTGCAAGTGCACATTGTTGGCTCATGTTCAGCCTCTCACCCATCAACACGCCCAAGTCCTTCTCAACAGGAATGTTCTTGATCTGTTCATTCCCCAGCTTGTATTGACACTGGGGGTTGCCAAAACCCAGGTGAAGGACTTTGCTCTTGGCTTTGTTGAGTTGTTGAGTACCTCAACCTTCTCCTTGTACATTGTTGCCTATTTGCCAGCCTTGCTTACCAGATGGGGTAAACGCTTTCTTCAACCTTCCTTTTCTGGCTGACACACCTGTAGAAGCCATTCTTATTAGTCTTTGCATCCCTTGACAAGTTCAGCTCCATCTTTGCCTTTTCTCATCCCATCCTACACAACTGGGCTGTGTCCCTGTACTCTATCCAGGCTATCTATACCTTTTTCCACTGCCAGTGCATTCTCTTCTTTTTAGTTTAACCAGCAGGTTTCCACTCATCCATGACAATCTCTTGCCTTTCTTGCCCGATTTCTTTCACCTGGGGATTGCCAGCTCTCATGCTCTATGGAAAGTGTCCTTAAAGATCTGCCAGCTCTGGTCTGCTCCCTGAGGGCAACTTGCAAGGGCAGTTCTGCCGCACTGAGGGCAGTTTCCCAGGGGGTCCTACTGACTAACTCCTTGAGCAGCTACAAGGTTTTTTTTCTTTTTCCTAAAATTCAAGGTCCTGACTTTACTGTAAGGCCGTACAGCTCAATTATGATAATCTGATGTATCAAAATTAATGTTTTCTTAAAACAAGCGAACAAACAAAACATACCCCCACCTCTTAGCAACAATTACAAACACATTTTTGTTCTGAAAATAAATGTAAGTGTATATAGTTCTACTTTAGATGAGAGATTTTTAACAGTAGGTACATATATTCCATCAGCAATCCAGCTGCTCCAGGAAAGAAAAAAAAAGTCGAATAGACCTGGATTGGTATATAGAGAATGAATGAACAGTTTTGAACTATGTGAGAAAGAAAATAAAAGAACAGACTACACTCTTGTTTCATTTAGTCAGGAGCAAGTTACCTACAGTATTTTTCCATGACAAAGTAAGTGGAATTCAGGGAATCATGCCATAAAATCATACCTATAGAACCTTATGCATATGATGTTCATAACCTGTGATAGAGGCTCCTGAATATACTGTACCCAAGTTAGTGACCAAGAGTCTCCTGTGTTCTAGAGTCAAAGAACCATCTCTTTTCCCCTGAATCTAAAACTAGAAATCTGTAATTTGAAAAAGCATGTGCTTAAGGTGTGTGTGTAAGAAATGTGATTGTGTTTGCATAGTAGATAATTCATCACCCCACCTTCAAGTTCCAGTTGTTTTGCTGACAGTAGTCTCTGAAGTTACTTGTTTTACACAAATTGGATTTAGTGATTGCATCACAGATTTAACCTCTAATAGCATGCCACAGTTTGTATTTGTCGCAGATGGGTTGCACAATTGAAACTTTGATTTGATACCTTCTAGCACTTATAGATCCCTAAGGAATAAATGTGATATAGTCTTGATATGACTGATTTCAGTTTATATAAAACTATGATTACTTTAACAGAATGATTGCTGTTATTGTTTCTGTTTCTGATTAAAATCACTTCAAGTTTTTCATCTCACAAAGACATTGAACAGGCTTGCTGTAGATTTGCAGACAAATGAGATGTTAAAGAAAAACATGTGTTAGCCTGAAGGAGAGCCAGTTTCTGAAATGAAATTTCAGATTTGGATTCTACGCATTTTTAAAGGAAAATTAAATTATTATAAGAAAACAGGATGGTTTTCATTCTGGAATCTCTGGAAATGTTTTCTGAAATTCTCTAATTTGAGATTCTTCCAATTCCATGTATATTTTTTCATATGCTTGTTATAATCTTTCATGTACTTCACTTTCATATGTGATTTCCAAAGGAAATTAGAGCTTTATTTGAATCTCTTTAGATTCTCCGGTTGATGTTTTTAGGAAACGTGTTCATTTTTAATAACCTCTTTTTTCTTTCTTCATTTGAAGGATGGAAGTTTGCATAGTTCTGAACCACTTATATTGATAGCACCATTTTGTTTGAAAACAGCATTCTTGATTAAAGCAAGTTTCCAACAGACTTTTTTTTCAAGAGCCTAAACTCAGAATTTATATCATATATGACCTACTAATCTGCAACTCAAAGCATGTTAGTGCTTTTCAGGGTATCGGTCTTTCCAAGCTGATTCTCGTTAACATGGAGTGAATCTACATTTCTACCTGTACTCTGACATCTTGTTTCATGTTCCCATGTGCTTGCAACATCCTTGCTCCTATGCAGGAGGTGAGTTTATCTTTCTTATAACTCCCACACAGAAAGTCCTCTGCTGTCAGCTCTATTGCTGTCCACCAAGAGGGTTGGAGGTTGTAACTCATCATTATGTTGCCCTTTTGTGAAGGAGGCAGGTCGTGCTGTGGGGAAGGAGTGCTTACCTAATGTATGAGCAGTAGATGCATTGTTGCCACCTTTCCAGTATCCCAGGAAATAGGACATCCAGGGCCTTGATGAAAAGGGGAACTGCAGGGGTAGACTCATCACTCAAGAGGAGTCTGTAATATAGTAGAAGACAACAGGAGAAGTCAGGAATGGAAAGAACAGTGATCCACACATTTTGGTCCAAAACCCCATGTAAACTCATTTTTATTCAAACACATTGACATATGCCTTACAACCTTCTTTGTGAAGTTAAATTACTATCAACAGGAACATTTACAGCCAAAATCAAACTTAGAGAGTAGAGAACATATGCACTTTATATGCTAGATCTTCTATATTCTCCCATGTATGTCTATACTTCTTTCCCATTCCCATTTGTTGTTTCTTCTAACAACGTGTTTTCTATAGGTATAAAGACCAGATAATTAAATTATACTTGAAATTTGGTTGTATAATGAATATCCTGCAATGTCCTTCGTGCTTCCTCACTGCAGAGAATTACAGGCAACTTTTACCAATAGTATGAAAAATACAGGTGTTTGGTCATTGTTCTCCCAAGCAGCTGCCATAAGCTAACAATGGCTTTCAGATATTGTGCTGCTCCTAGTATTTCTGTGCAGTTGCTACAGGGCTAAATATTTGTTTGTCTTCTGTCATAAAATATGAGACATGAAGATTTTCTGATTTTCTCTGATGACCTACCATGACTTATCTAATAAAATATTCCAACTTGCCTAGTTTTAAACACTTAGTTACAATTTTTGTGAGAAAATTGTAGTGTAGAAGCTTTCCTACATCAAAGGATACATGTTTTAAATTAGAGACCAGTGTTTTGTAAGACATTGAGAATAGCAGTGTTTCAACCAGAACAGTCCCAGGGACTGCTATCAAGAGGTAGGGATCAGATACTAATGTTCCATGTAAGATTACTATTTATTTCTGCTGTTGGGTCACTTCTTGCAAGTATTGAAATTAGCACTGAGGAGGAATATAAAAAGGGATTCTCTTGAGTTCCTAGAAGATCAGCATGACCAAAGCCAAAATGTTTTCTTTGAGTAGAGTCAGGAATAGAGAAATTTCTTACCTACTCCCATGTAGCACCAATTGAGTGAGTTGAAACTTTTGGGATTTTCAAGCTAAAATCAAAAACACTGACAATACAAATGCTCCCACTCTCATAAAATTAAGTGTGAGTTGAAGTCTGCTAACTCACTGACAGAAAGGAGTCTTCAGTTCACCTCTCCCTCAAATCCAGCCTGTCAGTGTGGTTCTTGTTTTTGTTAGGAAATCCCACAGAGCTGATAGTTTGAATGACCTTCTGTCATGCAGTATGTGGGAACTGATATAAAAACTTTGGAGATGAAGTACCTCAGCACAGTCAACATGTTTTTCTAGAACAGTGTTTTCCAGTTTATCTCTGATGGTTTCAACAATTCCTGTCCTTCAATCCTGTCCAGAACAACCATTTGTCGTTTGATTCTTATCCCTGAAAAAAAACCTTGTCTGAAGTTGCAGTGTTCTCTCCTGTGTAGTCTTCTACTTAATTTTTCATTTTGAATTTCAGACTTATCAACGAGTCTTTGAGGGACCAGTTGCTAGTTACCATACAGAAGACTTTCACATACACCCGAACCCAGGCACAGCACCTCTTCATTATCCTCATGGAGTGCATGAAGAAGAAGGAGCTGGTATGTTGAGCTCAATGCATTGTTTCAGGTGCTTGTTGAAGGATATCACAAATCTGATTGCTGTGATCTAGACCCTAAAATGGTATCATAGCATGCTGACTGTTGTTTCTTTGTTAGATACTTTTGCATTTAAAGTGATTAATACAACAGTATTAACTTCCTAAGTTTGTCTACATTTCCTTTGACAAGATAGAATGCAGCCAGGAGGGTGTGTATATTACTTCTTTTTAGTCATCTTCAGGCATACCATAACTAAAATTGTAGCTCAATCAACTATGGAAAAGAGAAGAAGGCATAATTATCTACAGTCACTGGGATCACATTTTAAAGGTGCTGTAGAGTTGCACAGGTATCAGTAGGGCTATTACTTTATAATGGAGACACATGACAGGAAAAGAAAACAGCTTGTCTCTGAGGCTTCTATTCTGCAGTGGCAAGGCTATCCCTTTAACACACATTTGTACTCTCTTGAAGAACACAAGATCTTTCAACAATTTCTGAGAGAGCCAGGAGGCTCCTTTTGCAGAAATATTTTTGAAGCAAAATCACACTGCAAAAACTTGGGATTTGATTCTGGAGGCTTTTATTTGCCACAAATTGAGTGAACAGACGTAATTTTGTAATTTTATCTTATCTTCTGAGATTTAATTTTGGTTCACATCACCCCTTCTGGGAATTCCAGGCTGATGACAATGCCCTAAAATGAATGCCTACTTAGGGAAACAGCATTAATTATTTTATGCCCATTTCTGTTAATGTAAAATAGTAAAAATAATATTGATAATAATAGTAGTAACAATACTAATAATAACAACCAGAAGAAGTACATATAAGACCTACTTGCAAACCAGTCTTCTGCATGCAGATATAAAAAACATATTTAATGATAGAAGATAGAAAAAAAGGAATGAGAAAGGGAGGCAAGAAGGAGAAAAGGCACAAAGACAGGAATGTAGAAAGGAATGAAACATAGAAAGCAGAGGCAGACGTAGAATTACTACCAAGACTGGAAAGATGCAATTCTGGATTGTTCCAGGCATCTAAATCCAGAAAGAGTTGTGAGGCTTTGAGCAAACCCTGCTACTGCTAAGTTAAATGTGAAGTTTTTGTCTTCAGTTTTCACATCAAGATTTTTATTCCAACCAAGATTGTGCAATTTTTTTAAGTTTCTTTGCAGATGTGCAACATTTGTTACCACATTCTTTACCTACTCATCTTGTGAAGAGTTAGTAGCCAGGAGATGTTTTGCCCAAGATTAGGAATTTATAACACTAACCTAAGTAAAGAAAATGCATTAAAGCAATTGTTTCTCTGTAGTGCGTCACTTGTACTTAGTTAATTTTAACATTGGGTATTCTAGAAAGATTTTATGCCTGAAGTGTGTTTGCTAGGCTAATGGTGTCCTTTAAAATGCACAACCTTGTACACGTACATAAAAGAAAGATGATACTCATGATGCTAAACACAGCATAACCAGAGGAAATGGATGACCTTGGTGATGTGAAGTACTCTCAGGAGTAAGTGGTCATTTCTCTCTTCCTACAAAGCCAGATGTTTCATGTTGCCACATCTGTCCCAGGTCTTGTCATTTCTCAGGCTTGGCCTTCTGATTTGGTTGTATGTAAGACAAAACACTACCTGATGAACTGACTTCGTCATTAGTCTGATCAACACTTCAACAAGTAGAACGAAGGTACAGAAGATTGTTTTGGAGAGCTTAGCAGCAGATAAATTGATCACTTCTATTTTCCCTAAGTTCATGGTCAGTGTGCCTGACTGTCTGATTCTGTGGCTGCTGAATTGATAGGGTTCAAATTAGACAGTGCAAGAGAACATTGTCATATTACAGTGCACCACTAAATAATTGAGTTCATGCAGGGTACAGGCAGGAGGGTGCTTATGAATACAGCTGAATCACAGATGAGGAGAGGCAAAATAAAATGCAAGTTAATCTCTGGAAAGGAACAAAAAGCTATCTTTTAAATAATTGTTCCTGCTCAACCTGCTTAAAATGTGTAAAAACACTGGCATCTCTTTTATAAATTTGAAATAAGTATGGTGGCCAGGGAAAAAGCATATTCATAACAAAAATTACTTCTTTCACAGAACATCAGATTTTTCAAGTTCTGCCATTTTGAATTTCACTCCTAAGGAATGGTGTCTGAATTGTATTCCCAAGTAGAATCATTATTATTATTATGTGTAATGTTCCATTTATTTGTTTGTTTGTTTGTTGAATAAAATCTGAGTGTACAAGCTGGATGATAAGGTGAGGCCCTAGAATAGATGAGATCTAGATCTGTTAGATTTGCAAGACAGAGCAAGTTTCACTTCTCAATTTAATGAATAATTTTTATAAAATTATGTACTTATCTGAGCTAACACTACAAGCATCAAAATGTACATAGACCAAGGTGCTTAATGGTGTCTATGGTATAAAAATCTATTTTTAAAAAAGTCGACTATATAGATATATATATACCTGTATATATAACTGTGATTGCATTTTCCTGAAAACAGCCACACTTGTTGCAGAGAGAGATATTTGTTATAAAGTTTATTATTCCAAAATAGTGTTTTGAGATAGACCTAAGTTTATATCCATATGTTAGAAAATGAAAATTGCTGTGAATCAGGACAGGACCAATCGTAACACCTTAGTAATAAAATGGCACATTAATATTAGCAGTAAAGCCTGCTAGGTAGGCTTGTCATCTTATTACTAACATGACCTTTTTCTGCTAAATTTTGAATATTTGAGGGTTCAGTGGCTGCATTAAGCAAACTGATAGTATCATTACATACCACTGCATTACAGGAAGGACTTGCAGAACGAAAGGTCTAGTCAGTGGGCATAGATTTGTATGCACCCATGAATTCCTGGAATTTATTTCCACATAGAGGCCACAGATACAATTTAAGTAGTTTCTGGATGAAAGAGAAACAATAAAATTACATCTAGTTCGTGTCAGCAATAATGAATATTTCTTACAGAGAACTCCTGTTCTCAGTTATTCCTGTACCACAGTGTGATTGCTGTAGCAATCATAATGGTGCTCCAGGATAATGTAAACCTTATTTCTACTTTGTATTGCTGAGTATATACATACATATATATATATATATATAGTAATCGATCATTCCAGATGCCTTAATGTGTAACTTGCAACTCTGGTGCTGTCAGATTGAAACAAGAAGGTGTCATGCTGAAATAGCTGAGTGCATTGAGCTAAGATCAAGACAACTTGCGTCATGAAGGTGCTTGCTATTTGTTGTGCTTTTCTTTCCAATAAAGATGGATCCAAATTGTCCCAAAATCCACAATATATGAGCAGGCTATCTTGCAAGGCTAATAGTCAAATCCCAAAACTGCCACACTAATGCAGGGCTTTGGCTCAGCTTAATGGTTACTTACACAAAGCTGGGAAGCTGTTGAATGATTTAGCAGTTTCTTTTCTATTTGGACTTCAAAGATGATCCATTGGTGTTTGATGGTTTCAGTTTTCTGACTGAAAAGGCTGGAGCAAACCTGTCCACTTTTCTGGAAGAGTTTACACTGGGAAAAGTTTGACTTGATCACATACTGGCTGCAAAAAACATTGCGCTTTGCAGCTGGATGTGCAGTCTCAGGGAATTTGTATGCTAATTAAACACCGCCTGCAGCTGTTTACTAGCATACATTTCAATATGATCTGAACTAAATATTCAGATCATATTGATAAATGTTAGCTAAATCAGGTGAACTTTTAAGAATTTAGCAGCATATTGTCATTTGCTTTCTTTGGCCCTTCCCAGATGTTAAAAGTTCATGTAGATCTACTTTTTTTAAATAAACTTTTCTTCAATAAAATCACTTAGTCTGATTTTTTTTTTACACTGATGGCATCTTTTTTCTTATAGAAGAGGTTGAAAAGGGCTTGGTGACTTCTCAAACAGTAAAAGTCAACTGTAGTTCCTGCGGGAGCGTAGTTACTGTGAACAGCATATAATTTGGCAATAGAGATTTGGAGCAGGAAAGCATCATGTAACTGCTGGCCTGCTGGTTGCTGAAACAGCTCCCATGAAAACACTCTGAGATTTCCAGCATAAAGTGTACTGATGATAATTAGTTGTCTGCATCCAAATACATGTGCCAGTCCACTTCAGGCGTGTTCTAGCAACTCTCCTCATTTTGATGAAGGTTAAATCTTCTATCCATTCCATGCAAATAAACAGGATTAGTTTAGTACTTAGGTCCTCCATCTGCAAATGTTAAGATATGATTAACAGCTTTTAATTCTGCAAACCTTACTTGATTTCTCTTTTGCTAAGGAAATCAAACTATATTTTGAGTTTTCAGCTGTCAAGAAGCTGGCCTTTGCCATTGACTCCAGAGAGAACAAAATCTAATCCTAGGACCTGTTTTTTTGTTGGGTTTTTTTTTCAATAATTCCAAAAACAGCTCCCATAAGCAAAAGAGCTATTTAAAAATAAAAATGCACACAAAACACAAAAACACCAAAACAAAAAACCAAAAACAGCTGTTGTATTACACTGAAATCTTGAAAAACTTTTGATCCTACTCTACTTTTCAGCTGCTGTCAGATGAGGTAGGGCTTCTGCTAATATAAACTACAAAGTTGTCAGACCTACCACTGAAGCAGAAGGGTGCAATTTAGGCAGTTATTTCATCCATCCTGAACCTCTGCTGTGCCATCTACAGCACATTTCTGCAAAGACCATTATTCCTTTTGTTGCTTACACTCAATAAGGAGATATTTTTGGCTTGTTTGGTGCATATGGTGGAGTCACTAATAGACGCTAATGCAACTTTCTACCAATCTTTTTTCTTACTATCTTCTTAAATACTTTGCGGTTAAAATTGCAGCTACAGAAATTAAATTTAGAATGGGATTTTTCCCCCTAAAAAATATAAGCTTGTGAAAATATCCATTACCCCACTTACACTATTAACAGGTAATACTGGGAAATGCAGACTGAATTATTGTACAGCTCTGTCAATTGTCCAAGTAAGGGAAGTGAAGGGAAAACAATACTGGGTGACACAGCAATTCCACAATAGTTAATATAGACCAAAGTTTACAAGCAGGGAATTGGAAGGGTTCAATGAAGTTTATAAGTTCTATGATAATGTTGAGAAACCTTCTTACTTCCTGGCTCTATTGTGTCTGGGAAGTCATAATTTATTTTGTTTTTCTTAGAAAATATAATTACTCTTTTTGTGGCTTCAAATGGAGCACTGAGACCCATTCACTACGGCTATAGTATCTCAATCATAGACAAGGAGCTCAATGTATGAGGTGCAGGTACTCTATAGATAATGCAGTAACTGCAAATTACTATCCTGTAGGAATATCTCACACTAAGTGAGCTGCCTTTTCCAAGAAATTCTTACCAAGTCTCACCAGCTAACCAGCTATGAAACTAATGGTTTGTGCCTGTTTTTGCTGCTTGGTTTCTGTGTGTTGTCATGACACTGTCAACCTAAATACAGAAGAAACATATGTCTTCATCATGTATAGTAAGACAATCTGGGCATCCATGTACTATCAGACAAAAACTAAATATTGCAGTTTAACATGGAGCAGGAGTCCCCGACTTTAATATTGTTGCCACCCACACAACCTACAACACTTCCTTCTAAGGTCAGCATTTTCAATTCAGATTAGAAGACATTTGTGTGCATGTAAGTCCTACAGACAACATTTTTTAGGGTGGTGACTTACAATACAAAATTTTTCAGTATATATGGCAGTGGAAATGACCAAATCAAATTCTTGTTTTATTGAAGTAACCGAATATTAGGTCGAGCCATCTCGGTGATGAATTTTTTTTCATAACTTGTTGCTTTTTTATTGAACTTTGCCTTGAAAAACAACTAAGTTTTACATTGCTTAATATCTGTGAGCAAAAGATAGGCTACAGGTTAAATTATCTCACTGAAAGCCCAGAATGACAGCAGTCTTCCTTGCTGTTTTTTACAGAAATTGTC
Organism: Pachyramphus minor; assembly: GCA_013397135.1. Lineage (NCBI taxonomy): Eukaryota > Metazoa > Chordata > Aves > Passeriformes > Tyrannidae > Pachyramphus > Pachyramphus minor. The sequence continues at coordinate 56,505 of VYXB01000050.1, read as the reverse complement.
CTACCAAGGACTATTAGTTTAGCAGTAGAGCAGATCCAAGGCGAGGTGTCCAAAGGAGCCTATTTAGTCAAGAATAAAACAGACTGTGACTTGCTGACAGTTCTTTGTTTCCCAGAATGAGCTACCCTCACAAAGACCAGAGAGAACTGAGACACTAAATGAAAAATAAAGTTGAAATGGTGCATGCATGGGTCTTATCAGGAGCTCAAGCATACACAAAGATAGAAGTTTACTATAACTCTTCCAGTCTTGGGTGCATGTTTATCTGTCAGAAGAGCACTTTCTGTGAGAAATATCCATCTGATGGGGTTATATGGCAGCTAATGTCTCCTTTAAAAGCATTTTATTCGTGTTTTTCCCCAGTATATTCTGTAACCTAGGCATGATTCTTATATGAATGGTTGTCATGGTTTTACCAGCCACCCTGGGCTGAAATGGTCAGGCCCAGGTAGATTTCTGGAGAAAAAGCCAATCAAAAGATTTAGTAACGCCTCTGCTAATGACATATTTAAGAAAACGGAAGAGAAGGTGGAATTGTGCAGAAGAAAGTAAGAAGCCATAGAGTAAGAGGAGCAGCAGGCCCCTGACTGGGGGGGCCAAGCCCTCTCCCCCCCGCCTTGGGCCGGGGGCAGGCATGTCATTGAAGTCTCTCTGGCCCAGACATGTAACAGAGCAGAGGAACAAACTCCAGAAAGAAACTGCCTGGCTGAAAAATGCTGCAAGAAAGATTCCAGCCCCAGCAGAGAGCAGAGGAGGATTTTGAGATAACAGGTACTCCAAGGTCAGTTCTACCAGGAGAGGAGCTGAGGCGAGGGGGGAAGCTTCCCACCGCCTCTCTCTCCAGCAGGGGAAAGACTGAAAGTTACAAACCCCTGCCACCTTTAGAAGATAACTGGGGTGCAGAGAGACCCCCAGTTCATGAGGCAATTTGTCCCAGAACAGACGAGTGCCTGAAAAGTCTGTCACCCCTTGTATGAGGTCTGAGTTGAAGCAGAGTCCTGCTAGAGACCTGTGCCCTTGGAGAGAGAGTTTTATGCTGGATCAAGTTGTCTCAAGTTGGACTTTTAGTCCCAGTGAGGGATCCATGCTGGTGCATGGATTGATCTCTGGTAAAACCCACGACAACAGTGGATCAAAGTTTCTGGATAACAGCTGCTTTGGAGACAGTGAGATTAATAAATTCCTATATACTGGGTTGCAATTGGTCTTAAGTCTTATTACTTGGGTTTCAGATGTCAGTCTTCCAGATGATAAAGCTTCATTACCTTATCCATTGTACTGCTTGGGTCCTTTTCTACCTGTTTAAGTCACTTTATATTTCAGAAGAATATCTACAACATCAGTATCTTGCCAATACCTCCAAAAATTCTCTCTATAATAGAAGATGCAGGAAGTAAACTACATTACATTTCCTCCACCTTTCTTGTCTGAATCAGGGTAATGGAAGACCTTGAGTCACACTAATGGTTGAATGAAAATGTCTATCTCAGCACTTACAACCATTTCTCTCTTTTTGGCTGTTCTTAACAAGTTTCAACACTGCAAGTCTGCATTGCATCACTTGTTGATGTGCACAGCCAGTGCTTTAAAGGACAACACATGACTTGTATTTCCCTGGTTGCATGCTTTGTGACCTACAATTTATATTTACTCATGTGTCTACAACTTTAAAATCAGGGACTGGTATTTCACTACCTGAACAGAGTCATAAATGTCATAATGTACCTGAATGAAACTTTTTTTATGCGGGAAAAGAAATGGGTTTACTACCAAAACATTTTGGTTATTTATTCCATTGGAAAATATCATTATCTATTGCAAAATATTGACAGTGCTGTAAGACTTATATAGTATGTGCAAATCATAAAATATAAAGTTTTTTACATGGGACAAAGCTGTGAGATTTCCATAGCCTGTCCTCTTCAGTCATTACTGGTGTCTCAGCTGTGGAAGAAAAGGTACCAAGTACAGGGGAAACCAAAAATTTACAGTAACTTCTGTGAAATGATAGATCCTTAATTGCAGAATTGCTGTGTTTTTTAAAAACACTGATTGGTTTTTTTGTTCCCTGCTTTTTACCAGACATTCAGTCTATGGAAGACTTCTGGATCAAATTAAAACATGAAATGTTGCAGTGCTGGCACAATGCAAAAAGATGTAAAATTTAAAAACTTTGCAATCAACATTCAAACTTCTCCCCTCATATCTGCTCCCTCGTATTTCCTCAGTTGGAATTCTCTTTTGTACTCCCCAGAATAGCAAACTACTTAATTTAGGTTTTCCCTAAACACAATTCTCTTTAATCTTTCTATTCCTGAATTTCCTCTTATTTGGCTATCCCCTTTCTTCTGCAGTATTACGCATTGAGTCACCTGCTCACTTTGATCTGTGTTATGCTTTCACATCAAGGAGGTTTTCCCCTGTGTTAAACAGGATTATTCCTTCCAAGAAAAAAGGAAATGTTTTCCCCTCTTCTCTGAACCATTTTGACACTTTGCATAACTGACCTCCTTTAAGGTTTTGTTTTAGCAAACTCTCATTTATCTTTTCAGGGTAATTTTCCTCTGAAAAGGAAATATTTAGGAAGGCCTAGCTAAATTATAAATGTCAGCATGTACTCTGGAAGTAATTGCCTATTTTGCTGAACCAACCTGTATTCTAAAACAGGAGAGTTTCACATTTCATTCACAATTGCATCGGCATTTTTGTAAGAAAGGGAGATATTTTCTTTCTGACTTAGGTAACTGAGATGCATATGAAAAATTTCCTTGCTGTCAGAGGTGAAATTTAAAGACACTCAAAAATTTTCTGGAGGCAGCAGAAAAAAAAAATTGAATTAATTTTAAGTCACCATATAGTTTCTCCTGATGTCATAAAGAAATGATGATGAGAAACAACTCTATCTTTAAAAGCATGGATAATTTGTAGCATTCTTAGGATGCTTAAGTGTGTAAAGTGAGCACACTTGGCTACTTTCTCTGTTCTCATCACTGCTACCCTGATTCTTTTTTTCCTTCATCTTCAGCTGTCCATTGTCTAAACAGCAGGCAATGTCAATCTGGGTTTTAAAGCACTGCTATTTTTCATCTCTTGTTTCCTTCATGACAGATGGTAAAACATCTTTCTGTGCAGTTGTGCATAGCATTCTCCCTCCTGATTTGGTGGGTTTTCCTCCCTCTTCAAATAAATAACATGCTAAAAATCTAAGCCTATTTCTGGTCACTCTTCATGCTCTGAAGTGGTTGAGGTTAACTGTACTGTAAAAAATAAATGTTGGCATGTAGCAAAATATTTTAAAAATACCAAGTACAGCCTGATGCTGCCTAGCTATTCAAATTTAATCCTGGGCCCTTATACTGGCCTCAAACAGAATAAGTTCTTCAATCTCTGTGGAGTCTTTCTGAATAAATCCTAGGAAAAAACGGGCTGTGGTGGGAGGCAAAGACTCAAGTTTTGGCTAGTAAAGGCATTAAAAGCATAAATGAATATGCTGGTAGTAGTTGGGAAAATATTTTGTATCATGTCATTAATTTCACCAAACACTGTTTCAAACTATTTCAAGACAGTTTTTTATGTTAGTTTCCGTCCTATGGTCTAGGAAATCTGCAGTTAATGATTACTACCTATTGCTCTTGCTTCTCATTCTAGGGATAAAATCAACTTTGCCCATGTTGAATACAAACCTGTACACGCTGTTCACAGTATAGCAGCTCATACTGATGAAAATTTTTTATTTATATATCCAACTATGACGCAGTTATGCTGGCTTATGAAGGTCTCTATTTTTGTGTCAAGGAATTTCCTGTAGACCTATATGACTTGCTAATCTGCGCACTAGAACTGCTTCTAGCCTGTCTTCTGCGCAGGTCCTGCTTTCTCCACACACAACAGGTGTGCTTCACCCAGGTTTGTAAGGGACAGAAACGTGAACAGTTATTGAGGGTAGGGGAACAAGTTTCAACAATTACGAGAACCCATTGCAACCTATCACAATCAGTAACTGGTCCTCTTAAGTCAGTGGTCCTACCATTTCAGGGGTTGTCTCACCTATGACCTCATTTGCCTTCTGTTTCACAACATCTTCCCTCCTCAGCATTTATTTGATGTATCCCTATCTTAGCTGGTCCCCTGAATTGGCAGCTGTCATTATGGACTGCATATGGGCAGCTATAATTTATATGTCTAAGATAACCCTGCACTTACATTCATATAGAACATGGGAAATCCTAAGTGGCAGTGTCACTCAGTGTGCGAATAATCTTTGAAAGTCTGTTTGATATTCACTGCTCTCAGGTAAAACAGTGTTACTTGACTTTGCCTATGGAAGCTCAATGCAGTACCATTCAGCATAGAGGCAGGAATACAAAAAGAATGAATGAATCATATAAGGTTAAACTGACCCTGCTGAGTCAGAAACTATGTATAGGAAAGGGAAAGGGTGTAATCTGTCAAACAAGAATGGAACTGGTTCTAAACAGAAAGAAGAGCAATTTTAAAACAAGTGCTTTTGATATAGTCCAAGGTCAGGTAATATCCTCCTCCTGCTCCCCCTAACACTTCCCTCAACCCCCTCCCACCTTGCTTTCTATCCTGCTGCTTTGTTTGCTCTGTCTCTTTGATTTTCACTTGCTTTCTATCTGCACTGCCTGAAAATTGGGTTTCTGCCCTGCTGGGCTGTAATTATTGCTGGCAAGTAGCACAGTGTGCTGTAATCATTGTGCTTGCAGAGAAGGTCTTCTTTGGCTCAGTGATTTCCTATCAGATTTTCCTAGGAAGAGTGAGGATGGGTAGTTCATTTTCCTGGAAGGTCCCATTAAGATCCTATGGTAAAATCTGCACTGAAATAGAAAGACAATCTTTCCAGCTTCTTATTTATTTGTTTGTTTGTTTGTAGATTAGTTTTGGATATTTTTGGAGGGGGGCTAGGGAGCCATATGTCCCTGCCTGCTTTTAGGGGCAACTCTTACACACTTTACTCAAGCAGTTTTTGTAGAAGCAAGTGAAAGGTCTATGACACAAGTTTGACTGTTGGATTCCAAGCACATCCAACAGTCAGATTGCTCTGATTTCCAACAGAATGGAGCACTGCAGAGCTGGTGGCCCTTGCCCAGCTGCCCCAGCTTTGAAAGTAGCTGCTACTGTACTTTGCAAGTAGATCACTATGGGCACACCCAAAGAAATCAAGACATTTAGCAAGAATCTGGATGCCTATCAGCACTGTTTTTGCACCTGTTGATTTTTGCAGCTCTATTGATGAATCAGAAGCATTTTTGTTATCTGGTTTAGGTATGTCTTTATCTGAAGATGTAACTCTTCAAGTGCAGTGCAATAGAGTTTTGTATTTGTAGGGGATGTTATCATCAGCTTCTGTTATACTTGTAAAGAAGAAAAGAAAATATGTTTCAAAAAAGAGCTTTCTCTCGGAATTCACAGTTGTTCGCTGAGATGACTCAGACAATTAGCTGAAAAAAGTCATTTCAAGCCAGTGTACACTGAGGAAAGGAAGGAGGATATTGAAAAAAGACCATCCCTAAAATACCCAAAGTGGTGGCAAAGGAAAGAATAAACAATTATTTTACAATAATGGAGTTTAACATCAACAATTGAAAATACCAACTACACAGAGGTAATAATCTAGCCCAAATTCCTAGGAGAAAAAAAAGTATTTGATTTTGGAGTTTTCTTCTTCTTGAGTTGATTTTTGGCTCAGAAGAAATAGCCGAGTAGGTTAAATGATAGTTTTACTCTCTGAAGCAGTTTTATTATGCTCAGAAGGATAGAAAACATTTTCATAGCTACAGTGTGAAGAGATCAGCATAGAGAAAATTTCTGTTTAAACTAATCTTCCCTTTTTCACAGCAATGCAGAAGAATGTCTAGTGGTAGCATGACTAAAACTGCAACTCTTAGCCCTTGGGGGGTTTTTTAGCAAGGTAAGCAGGTCTTAAGCATATATGACTTTTTAACACAAATTTCAGAGAGTTTATTATTTTATAATGAAATGTCCTGGGTTCCATACATGTGCTTTATTATGGCGGTTTTCCTTTTTTTTTTTTTTTCATTTAAGTTGTACGAAGTCCAGAACTCAACAACAGGTTTAAAAGGTCTACAGTAGGGACGTGAAAAGCTCCTAGCCACTGTATCTTAAAATGGCTTATTCTTTTTCTTAGTAATGAGTTACTGAATGGTTTTCTAAGTCTTTAATTTACTGTTATTTTTGCATCTCAGTGGTAGACATTCATTCAGCAAAAGGTAGATCGGAATGGAGGTCACTGACCCAGATATTTTGCTTTAGCACAGCTTTTTTTTTAGTGCAGTAGCATCTGCAGCCCATTCTAACAACGCTCCAGTCAATGTCCTATTTTAGCAGTACCAATGTGTTTTTTCTCAGTCCTCTGTAGAGGCTCACCCACCAATGTACCTGTAAATGGCACTAGCAAGTTGTGAGATGCGCTAATGACTCTTTGAAATTAGATAAGGATATTGCAAACATAAAATTCTTTCCTGTTCGTTGGGAGAAAAGAAAACATCAGAACAATAGGTCTTCAGCAAGACTGACACCTAGATACCTAAACTGATGCCTAGAGATATTGAACATTTCTAAGTGTAAAGTCTTCATAAATACTTTAGGGTGTGTCTGTCCCCATGTCTCTGACTATAAAAATTAAAGGTTGTTATACACATTTTAAATCTTGCATGCTTGCAAAAAAATGTCATTTATCAACCCCTCAATGTCTGGTGTCAGGTAACAGATCTCTCTTCATGTCTGCTCAAGGAGAGATGGCTGCCACCCAGCCAGCTGCTGTAGAGGGGTAGCTCAAAACGCCTTGATGGTTGCAGATATTTCTCGTGTAAAGTGGTCACAGATATTTATAGTGAAAAATCATCACAGATATTTATAGTGTAAAGTGTTCAACTCATAGTCAGATTTTCTGCTGTGTTCATGCAGCTTCATCTGCTTATCAGCCTAGGCTCCAGCCAAGGTGGGTTTTTGGGTTTGGTGCTGTGTTCTGACTGATAGCTTCACGTAGTAGGATTAACTTTGGTTAGTTCTACTTGCTGAGCATCTGCCTGGACAAAAGTTTGGTTACCTCAAACAGGAGAAGTGCATCTGCCACAGAGAAAAGGTAGCTATGGATAGTTACAGTTAATCTATTCCTTAAGCAGGGCCTGAACATATCTGTCCTGAAAGATTCTGGACATTCAGAAAAGGCAAAAATCTACAGTACTAGCTGAGTCTTTGAGGTACTAAACTTTGAAGTTAGCTGATATGTGATTGACAGCCAATTGAACATGAGTCAGCAGTGTATCCAGGTCACCAAGAAGGCCAAGGACATCCTGGCTTGTATCAGCAAAAGTGCAGCCAGCAGGACCAGGGCAGTGACCGTGCCCCTGTACTTGGCACTACTGAGGCCACATCTTGAGTCCAGCATTCAGTTCTGGTGCTCTCACAACCAGAAAAACGTTGAGATGCTGGAGCTTGTCAAGAGAAGGGCAAGGGAGATGGTGAAGGATCTGGAGCACAAGTCAGAAGAGGCACGGCTAAGGGAACTGGGGTTGTTTAGCCTGGAGAAGAGGAGGCTCAGGGGTACCTCATCACCCTCTACAACTACCTGAAAGGAGGTTGTGGCAAAGTGGTGATCAGTCTTTTCATCCAGGTAATAGGTGACAGGATAAGAGGAAACGGTCAAGTTGCAGGAGATGAGGGATTGGATTGGATATTAGGAAACAAATCTTCACTGAAAGAGTTATCAAGCTGTCAAGCAAAGCTGGAACAGCTGGAACAGCTGTGCAAGGAAGTGGTTGAGTCACCGTCCATGGAGATATTTAAAAGATGACTAGATGTGGCACTTAGGGACATGGTTTAGTGGTGACCTTGGCAATACTGGGTTAATAGTTGGACTTCATGGTCTTAGAGGTCTTTTCCAAACTAAACAATTCTATGATTATATGATTCTATGAATTATCATATTTTTCCTTAATGCTGTCTAAAATTCTAGTTAAATTTTGGACACAATCCCAAAATGATAATAATTCTGATATGAGTCTGAGCACTCTTTCAATCTCCATCTTTTTTATTTTGGCATTGGTTATCTTTTTTATTTTACTACTTGAGTTGTGCTAAGTATCTGAAAACTAATAATAATGCAACTGCTGTGGAAAGACAGCCTTTTTATTCTAATGTGACTAAGTTATGTAGTTCTATTTACTTTTACTACGGCAACACTTTGTTCTGCTGAAGTGGGTTTACTTTTCTGATGCATGCAGGGAAGAGGAACAGAAGAGAAATTGGAAGTTTAAGGTTATATGTGATCTAATATATGCAAAGTGCTTGCTTTAATTTTCCTGTGGTGATAAGCTGTTCAGTACTTGCAATTTCTATAATGTCTCTTTATTAAACTGGGACTTCATTGACCTTGTGTTTAGTTTGAGATGCTCTTTATTCCTCTTCTGAACTCCTGTTGCTCAGTATATTCAGTCCCCAGTGTGCAGACTGCCTCACTTTTGGCCTTAAAGAATAAGAAGGACATTTTACCATGTGGTGGCACCTCCAAGTTTGTCATCTGTGGCATGGGAAGCACATCATGACCATGTACGATATAGGGTCTGAACTCATCAGGTCCCATATTGATTGTGTTTTGAGATGAAAAATATACAGAAATATGTTATTTATATTCACATTACCTGTGGGTAGGCTGACTGCACTGATGAGAAAGCTTCATTGCCAGTCACTGAGGAAATAAGAAAAACATTAGGAAAATTATCATGCAACTTTTCTTTATGAGAGAGTAGCCAAACCCTGGAACAGGCTTCCTGGAGAGGTGCTTGATGCCCATGTTTGTCAGTGTTTAAGAACCAATTTGGCAATGCCCTTTATACTGTGCTTTAACTTTTGGTCAGCCTTGAAATGGTTAAGCAGCTGGACTAAATGATTGTTGCAGGTGTCTTCCAATCATTCTATTCCTATTCTATTCTATCTAAAGTTACAGTATGGGTGTAGACATCAAGTAGTTTACCACAAACATCTGCAAATTTTGGAGGGAGAGAGAAAATAGTTTGTTAAAGTGTCATTTATAATTTGTCTCAGCAATACTTTAAAGAGTCAAACTAAGTCTAACTTGAAAACAAGATACTTTAGCTGGGGAGATTGCCTAACATAAATGCTTTCTTATATTAATTGTTTTAGACGTCATCTAAATCACTTGACTAATTGAGCTAAGACAGTTTCCTATTACTTTACCCGGTTTGCCTTTTTAGCCTCTAAGATGCTATACTACTGTCACTGATGCCAAATCCTCTTAGCTCCCTCTGAAAACCCTGGACCTCTCAGATCAAATGAAGGTAGAATAGGTGCTACAGGAAGGCTACACTGGATTTCCTGGGATATGCTCTGCAGCACTATTTCAACTGTCAAACTGAAGCTTATCACCAAAGTGCTACCTTAGCCTTGAGACTTCATAGATCTCCTTCCCCTGTGATGGTAGACAGGTCTTTGTGCCCTGATGTTTGCTCTATACCAGATGGCTGTTGCAGTTCAATGTTGCTGTATGAATAGCAATCTGGTAACATGGAAACAACATATGTTGCTGAATATGGGTATAAAATATGTTTACACAGTGCCTGATTAGATTTTAAAAAAAAAAAAATTAATTGAAGCAGTCCATACTGACAAGAGAAAAAAACATAACGCAAAAAGATAACAGGTTTTCAGATCAGAATGATGCCATGTTTTCATGAGTAAGGGAAAGACACTAGTAAAAAACTGCAGTCTCTGTTGCTTCACAAGAAGAAAAATCTCAAGAACGACTATTGCCATGGCAACAAAAGGAGCAAGGGGATTTACACTTCTATATATTTCAGTGCAGTCTTAACCAAGAGTGAATCTGGATAGAAAGAGAACCTGCACGAAATTCATTCTTATTCTTTATGAATTGTGTATCTCACTTCACTGCTTCAAATCCTGTAATTTACAGTGATAGGTCACTGACCATGCATGGCTAAAAATCTTTTCCGGATCTTTTAGAAGCATGATTCTTAGATTATTTATCTAACTGTCTGCTATATGAAATCACAAGGTCAATCACTGAATATATTGCTAATTTCAGTTGAAAATATTTATTCAATGGCATATGCTGTCCATTAGGTCCACAGCTTATAATATACCTAAATCCTCCTTGTAATCTGTTGGGAACACTAAATCTAATGTCTCTGTTGAGTAGAAAAACATTCCTTCATCTCTAATTTCACCCTTTAAGTGTCAGTAAATACTTTTTTTCCATATGATCATTAATACAATTTCTATCTTTAGTAAATTTTATGTCATAAAAAATACTTATATGTTAATACTCATATGTTAATGCTGATATGTTAATCTAATAAGCTTCTCCTATATAAAGTAAGATCATCTTGTAGCCATCAGGACATTTTGAGATTCAAGTGATGCTGCCCTGATTTATGTTCTTTTTTTTAAAATTACTCAGGTTTCAGTAATGGTATTGTCTTTTAACATTTCAGATCACAGTTTTTCGCATGGGATCCGAAGGACACCAGGATATTGATTTGGCTATCCTGACAGCACTACTAAAAGGTAACATCGACTTGACAAACTCAACTCGACATTGAGTTTGTATCAATCCAGTCTGTGTCTGTGCTGTGCTGCAACCTTCATTTTTTGATGATATCTACTGTATCAAGATGGGAAATCTATACCATAAAACTGAAGTATATCTGTTGCTCTAACTGCTTTATACAATACGGCTCTTTCTTTAATGTTTAAATAGCTGGTGTCATTCCTTTCTGAATTTTTGTTGTCCACCCACAATCACAAATGTGTCACAAGAAACATCAGTGGTGACCCTCCACGAGTTACTTGGAAAGGTTAGTATTCACAAGAAGACAGCCAAAGAACTTCTCAGACTCTGATAACCTTTAACGTCCATTTAGATAAAACCAGCTCTATTGTCAAAGTAAAATGTTATCTGTAGTTATCCTAGGAAAGTCTGGAAAGCCTCACTGGTAGAGTTAAGAATTCATCTATTGAGGTAGTAGGGGTTTTAATCTTACACTTTACAGGTTGTTAAACCTTTCTAAGCCATTACAGGTTATACTTACACTCTCAGAAGATTGTCTCACAATAAATCTGCTGTTGCTGCAATTTGTTATAGACCCTGGTCTTGCAGACCCACCATTTAGCTTAGCTTCCTTCAAAATCTTATATTATCATGTAATTTAGTATCTGCTTGCAAATACAGAAACAGATGAGATTTTAAAGGCTCTAAAGCACATGTAACTGGTAGGTTCTAGCCTTCCATTTGAATGGTATTCCCCCAAAAGGGATTTTCATCAATCACCATGGTCATCTCATTGCTGTCTTGGATGGTTTGTGCTATAATGGCCATAATGATTTTAAAAACAGAGAATAAGACATACCAAACAAAATTAAAGAGCAAACATGAGGAAATGAAGTAATTAGGAAAACTAATGAGGCTCTTTGACAGTTAGTTGTCAGCATGCTATTGTTCACCCTTGCACCTGAATAAGAGTGTATAGGTGGGGCAGACCTGAATCTGAGTTACAACAGAAAATGTAATAGATTTAATGGGTATTCAAAAAGTAATGGCAATTACTCTTGCTTGTTCCAGGGCTCAGTTTTCCTCTCAGTTTCTTCCTGTTTAGGTTCACAAAAGCTGTATGACTGAAGGCCTGAGAAACTTTCACCTAACCATGCAAAACAGTATTTTGCCTTCTGCACAATTTTAATCCTATTTCAAAAATTTTACTTCGGACATTTAAAACAGAAGTCTGGACAGGAAAAGTAAACAAGCCCTAGTGACTTCAAAAGTATGATTGAAAGCTGATAGTTATCAACCAAGGAAATGAGCTGTCTACAATAGCTTTTGTTTCTTCTCTAGTATTGTTTTCTCCACTTCTTTCCATCATTCCAATCAAGATACTAGTTGTTTGTTCTGCAAGTAGCACGACTGTTTTGCTGCTGCTGCTACCCAGAAGTAAGGAGTTTTAGCCATCTGCATTCACACAGAAACAATATAAATCAAAATGAAGAAAGGAAAAATAAATTAATTCAAAGCAAGAACGAGAATTGCATCCATCACCAAATTCCTCTTTTTTATCCTTAGGAAATAATTTAATTGCAGATTTCATTTTTATCTTAAATAAAACTGGATCCTTCATTATCTCAGTGGAAAGTTATTCTCTTTACATATGTTCTTAAGACAATGACTGAAAGTACTGCTCTTGATTTCTATTAGTAAGACACAAAATGTCTTTAAGTTGTGATTCCACTTTTTCTAGGTTTATTTTCAAGATCTAAATCCCAGCATAGATCCCTGGAGTCTTCTGAAAACTGACTCTTGGAAGCTGAAGAAAATAAATTATAGACCTGCAAGGGATTGTTTTCTATTTGGAATGTTCTTTTGTAGTATTTACAACTGTTCTATTGTTGCCATTTGGGTATATGACTAGTCCTCTTTGATCTGGAATACCCATTTTGCAAGTGCCTGATTGGTGCTGTTGTCCCCCTAGTAAAATAAAATTATCTTTCCTCATCACATTAGTAGTGCAAGACATAATAGGGAACTTCTGTTAACTCAGGAGCTATCTGGATCTATGTAAATAATTTTGACATCTCCTTTCATTGCATTGGATTTATCAGGCACCTCTTCTTAGCCTGAGCCTTCTGATTACAAGGCATAAAAGTCCACATAATCAATATATGCAAAACTGATATCTGTTGTCTCAGGCAAGTTAACTGTCCTTATTCACAAATTTATTCATATCTCTGTACAAAGGTTCTGTCCCACTTTGACTTTCTGTAAATACTCCATTAGGCTGATGGGTAGTTGGGTTTTTGATCAAATCAGGAACCACTTGTCTATTGATTTGTAGTAAGTAAGTTATTTGTAATAAGTAAAATTAATTTTTTCATGCCATTGGAATTTTCATACCATAGGATTCCATGCCATTGGAAACTTACTTCCCACATTTGCATGTATCTATAATTTTTAAAAAATAATTTTAATAAGTAAAATAAATAAGTATGCTGATTTGGGTATTGGGTCTGAGTTACCTTAAAATTCTTAAATTTAGAGTTAAGAAGTAATCTCTTTCTGCTCTCCAGCACTGTGTGAAAAAAGGGGGCAGAGCAAAGTATGAAACCAGTGAGTGTTTATTGATAACTTCTTCTCAGTCTCACTGATTAGGAATTTGCAGTTCTTGATAGTGCAAGGAGCATACCAGCTAATTACCCCACCCACCCTGGCGTGAGTGATTTGGTCAGGGAGGAGGAAGGGGGCAAGGATTGAGAAACATGAAGTATCATTTCCTACTTGCTGTGTAAAATTTGTGATTAACTAGTCTTTTTTTAAACCCACACCAGATACGCTCCTGGACAGGATATTCCACAAGGCCCAAACCGTTCATCACATGTTATTTCTTTGTTTGTTTTCATGAGTAACTTGTTTAATCTTGTCAGCAAATCTATCCTTATTGGGAATGATCTCCAATAAACTACAGAATGGCATCCAAAGTGGTTATCAAGTTACATTGCATGGATGTCACAACAGCATATGGTTTGTGAATCCCCCTTTTTTTTTTTTTTCTATTTTTTGAGAGAAACGCAAGCGTGGGAAGTTTCCAATGGCATGAATTTGGAGCAAGCAGATTTATTGATACAGTTTAACTGTTTATGCTCTCATAACTTGAACAGTTGGAACTCAAATCGTAATGGATTTTGTCCTTTTGCAGCTGCTAGCTAAGCAGAAGGCATTATGACAGGGAAATTAAAGACAGCATATGGAGATGTTCTAAAAAAATACTTGTTTTGAAGTGGCATCCAAGATCCCAGTTCACGAAGCTGTTGCAATGTCTGAAGCAGACTAGCGCAAGCCATGTTTCAGATGGTGCTCCAGAAGCCTCCCCAGTGCAATTGTTAGCACTGGGAAAGAGGTGCTGTATGGTATATGCATATAGTAACATTGTTGTGGTGTAACCCTCTGAGATAACCTATGTCAGTCTAATGCAGATCTGATGTGTCTGCATACTTTTCCAGCCTGTGAATAAGTCAAGATTCCTGCCCCCTGAATAGACATCATGTAGTATCAGATGGTCCAGGAAGAAACTGCAATAGTCTGCCAATCATGACATCACAGATACAAAAGGGTTTCAGAGCTAGGTCAGATGTCTGGTTACTGCCCTTGTAGCTGTTTGTGCTATCAGATTTGTTATTCTCAATTGATTTGCTAAGTACCAGGAAGATTTTTGTAGCAAATGCAGTGGAGACACGGCCATTGCACCAAAGAGCTGCTGAAACAGAAAACAGCATAGGACCTGCTGAGACACAGAGCAGAAAGTTCATTAGGATTGCTACTTTCCCAAATCTAATTCTTTTCTTTAGATGATGATTCAAAGAGGACACTGACATGCTTAGATGCACTGTGGAAGTGAACGTCCAACAACCACTTCTGTCTGGGTAGATGGTTTGTGTCATTTCAGCTTTCTGGATTTCTGAGCACTAAGATCATAGGCTATTCCAGGAGAATCCTTTGGAGGTTTACATTGATCACAGTAAGCTTTAGCCAGTGTATAAAGGCGTGTAGTAATAAGTATATAAAACCTCTTCAGTAATCTGGTATCCTGCAAGGGCACAACACTCATTGTCTGAAGTGTGCCCTGGATAACCTAGGATACAGAGGCAAATTTATGGTCCCAGGCTTTGTCATCAAGAAGTATTGCATTTTGGGTCCAAAATAACATGAATAGGTCATGTGACTTCTTATCAGAAGAATCTGTGCAAGATAACCAAGCACTCCTTGATGGCAGCCTAAGAACATAAAGTTACGATCTCCATGAACTAACAGCTGTCCCAGGAGTCCATCTATATCCCACAATATCTATACCAAAATAAATACTGCCAAATCAGTGCATTGCATCCCAAATGCAACTATTCTTCTAGGAGTAGATGAAGTGAGGAAGAGTCACACTGTAGACTTTAGTCATAGTCTTAAAACATTCTTTTGAGGAACATATTTTACAGTCAGCCAGACACCAGAATACTGGGTAAAAATTACAGAGACATTAGTCATATTGCCTAAAACACTATTTGATGCAGTAAGTATGCTACAGGAATTAAAATAATACAGCTCAATATGTTAATAACTGTGGGCTTAAGCAGCTCGACTGTAAAGCCCTTTGCAGAAGAAATCGAGTTTGAAAGCCTGTAGCCATGTCCATAAGAACAGAGAGGTCATTTTGAGAAGGCTCGAGACCAGGCCCTGAGAACAGAGAGAGCAAGCAGCAGAGGAGTACATTGTTCCCATGAGAACAGATAAATGCACTGGCAGGGGAGTGCACCATTCCCATGGGAGCAGAGAGACATAGGTATGCACTAATTGTGTTTTCTGTTACTGTAATCAGTGCTACTATCTGGTACACTTTCACGAAAAGCAAAACTTTCTCAAGTCTGAACTCACCAATGAGTTGGGGTGTTCGTGTGCATTATGTAATGAATGTCTAATCACTGATTGACACAGCTGCTGGGCATTCTGTATTAATTACCTGCTTGAAATAACTGTACCTTATTTTTTTGTTTCCCAAATATCCTTTGGTTTTGATTTGGGTACAATGCAGTGACACTCATGAGTAAGATGTATCCTTGGAGAGATCACTTTTTGGGTTCTTCTTACTGACTCAAATTCATGCACTATGGCACTGAATGCAATTAAGGAAGTTATTTAAAGAAGACAGTATCTTAAGAAAGCCAATCTCACTTTTTGTCTGGGGAGTTTTTCTTATATCAGTGGAATTATTCATATTTCTTAATACTGGGCAGAATTCCACCTAAAATAACCTGAATATTTTCTTCTTTGTGTGAGACAAAGGTCATCAGTTCCATCCTAGAATAAAATAGATTAAAAGATCTCCACAGCTCATATGCTGCTCTGCACAAACTTTTATAGGATTTATTTTTTCTCCTCTTAAGTAACATCAGTGTAATCCACATTCACCTGAAAACCCCACAGGGAACACAGGAAAGAGGAGAAGAATACAAGGGCTTTCCAGCAAGAAACTTTACTCTGGAATCACACATCCCACCACATGCATCAGAAACCCAGCATGCAGACCTGTCTACACCCTAGTTGATAGGCTGGTTTGGACCTGAAGTACAAAATCCCCCTGAGAAACCATACATTTCCATCAGCTGCCAAATGTCTGCAGTGCTCTGCAAGACAATGTAATCAACTATTATGGCAACAAGCACTGAGAAGAGCCTCAACTCTGTGACAGCACATGCACCCACAGGAAAACCTGGCAGCTTCAAGCACCGTTGAGGGAGATGGGAAGATGAGAGGGTGAATCATGGCTTGCTTTCCCCTCTGCTCAGTATTTGGAGCAATGAGCTTGCTCAAAGAAAACAATTCTGATGAACTGCTGAGCAGGCACCATCTCATACCCCATTGCCAGTTGCTCTTTCATATGATCAGATGCACCAGAAGGCCCTAGCTGCATTCAGCAACTGGATCTTTCCTAAAGCTCAGAAAGGCCCAGGACTGCAAGGGTCACTTGACACAAACTGGAGAAGACTCCCTCCTAGGGCTCAGAAATTGTTCACCTGGAGCCTCTGTGATTTAGCTTGACCTCTGGATGAAATGAGGGCAGTGTAAGTAGCCCACTTCCCTCCCTAAGACCATCTGATCCTCTCTTGATCCAAAATGGTTTCTAACCACGTGGCACCCCTGCCTACCCAGACTGTAGGCTGCAGTCAGTTTAGGAAAGTAGGGAAGTGGATCTCCCTCATTGCATGTGCAAAATGATGTCAGGCTGTGGGATCACCATCACTGCCCCTGGGTTTTAGAGTTCACCCACGTACCTCCTCAATGGCTCACCAGAGAGCTTACCTGAGCACCTGCTGAAGCTCTCACTTCTTCTGCAAGCACATGGATGGAAAGGAGGAGATCTAATGAGGGGATCTAAGTTTTTGGTTCAGAACAGGGAAGAACCATTATTTACTCTCTGTACTTAATTTGTGCTATCTTTACTATCATACTCACTGTTGGTATTTTTTTTTCTGCTTTAATTAAAAAATCTGTAGAGACATTTTTTTCCCTTCCCAAAGGTGAATATTTTCTTGAATGCTGTGTATTACTTTTGTAAGAAAATCCAAAAGTTTCAGATGTCATTAGCATCCTGCATATAGCAATGAGAAATTGTTTCTTACACAAAAGGGCCTTCCTGATACTTCTTACTTACAGAAGCCACACAAATATTTTCACTTTTTCTTCTTCTTCATTTATTTCAGTTGTTCTGTTCCTGCACTGCCTACTTTTTTATCAGAGCTCATTTCTATATGAATGTGATCTGGATGATCCACAGTCTGCCATCTCCCAAACATTTGCTGCAGATATTGACAACTATTTGGCAACATTTTCAAAGTTGAGAGTTATGAAATTAAACTATAGGCTAAGCTTTGTGAAGGTTTTCATTAAGGTCTTCACAGAGAATTTCAGCAGCTGGCTTGATGTTTTCCATGTCCCCAATTTCAGAGTCAACTTTCAGCTGGAACAGTGTGTGATTTTCAATACTACTGAAATGGAGACAGAAATGCTTTGAAGTAATGAAACTCTTTTATTTATCCTCACTCCATGATAACAGTATAAGACTTAATAAAGACAAAAAACCAGTGGAGGTATGAGTCTTTAAAAAAAATAAGCCTTTATACAATCACCCAACCACTGCAAGCATATATGTAGTTAAAAGTCAGAGGTCCCTTTATTTATTTGGTTGATCAGTTCATTCAGGCCAGTTCTCCCTGTGACACTGAAGCACATGCTGTTTCATTTTTACAGATCAGCTGAGAACGATGGAATATTAAAAAAGCACAGCAGGGCAGGAATGTCCCACAGTGTCCATTAAAACTACAGGGAAAAACATATCCTTCCTCCCAAAAACAAACAGCTCCAAACCCATCTTGTCATCTGCAAAGTTTCTTATTTAATTTGGATGTATTATACCTTAACAGCAGCTTTATAGAATGCTTTCTTTCCTGAATATTACTTTTTTTTTTCCCCAAGACCCCTCAGTACAGAGATAGAAGAGGAATTCTTATGCTTTTTATCAAGTTGGAATGCATAAAATGTACAAAAAAATTCACAATGACTGAAATTGGTGGTGTCTGCATGAGATGAATCTGCTTGTAATTGCTAGACGCCTATGTGTGTGTGTGCCTGCGTGCATACATGTGTGTGTATTCCTGCAGCTCAGTCAGTATCCCTCCTGGCTTGTTCTCTTGCTTCCTGTCTGATAGGAGGGAAACCAGTTCACCCCACCACAAATTGCGTCTTCCAATATCAGCTGTATCTGCTGTATTTTGAAGTGGGATTTGAGGAAATAATTAATGTTTGTAAGACAACCTGAGAACCATAGATTGAGGTTTGAGAACCAGTATTTTATTACAGGGATGATGGAACACTGGGTTTTGTTTTAATATGAGATCAGTTGTAGAAATGACAGGGACATTGTGAGACTTTTGACAAAAGAGAAATTACCATGGCATAATGAGTCTAATGTCTTGTTTCTTTTTTCTCTTTCTCTCCTGCCTGCACCCCTATCTGTATACAAAGGGGCTAACGCCTCTGCTCCTGACCAGCTGAGCCTAGCACTAGCCTGGAACAGAGTAGACATCGCTCGCAGTCAGATCTTTATTTATGGGCAACAGTGGCCGGTACAGTATATACATATATACAGCATCTTCTACTGGAAACACTTTAAACCCTACACTACATTATATACATTCTGTTGGCAGTGGTGGTTTTAACACAATTTTAAATATGCTGGGTCATGCTCACAGCCAAACACGCCGTTCCCATTCACAGCTGCTGAAGGTAGGCACAGTAACAGAGATGTTAATATGTTTTTTCTTGTCCAAGGAAATGGTGACACCTAGTGATACCTTAGCACTGGGAAACTATATCTTTGAAAAAACAAGAAGTACCAGATTTATACCACCAACCAATGATTCTGCAAGCTCAGAAAAACTGACATCTCTGTACAACCATGTTTTAGTGCTGGGCTACAAATTTAAGCAAAGGCAAAACTTTTTGCTTTGCCACCAATATGCTTTTATATGCAAATACTGAATTCTAGAATGATTCGATGCCAGAAATAGGCTGCATAAATAATGGAGGTCAGATTGATCACACGAGCCGATCAGCAGTGCCACCACAGATGGGCTGTTCCCCAGACCTTATGTAGTGTTAATTCTGTACCCACTGCTGCTCTGCATCAATCTGCCAACATCTGTGCTTCAGTGGCAGGGTTCATGGCCAACATCATTCCTGAGGAAGACAGGGGAAGAGATTCCCTGCAGGAGTCATAGGGCTATAAATAAATACTCCTCTGTGTGGGGCACAGGAGTAATCAACTCCCAAACTGTGCAGCAGTTTTTACAGTAGTAGAAGTCACCCAGAAAAAAATAGAAGGGCTCTATTTCTACCTTTATCTCCTGAAAGCCCACCTGATCTTCACTCAGAGTGTGCAATTGGATCAGAATATTCACTACTGTAACACTTATTTCATCATAGTCATTAAAATTTCATATGCTATAATTACATGAGCATTTACAACTCCCCATGGAAAAATTACAACAATAGGAAAAGCTTCTGTTTAAATATCCTTGCCTTAAAGGTAGTTTCTGAAACTTGCTACCCCTTAAAGCAAGTTTAAAAAATCCTTGATTTTCAGTTATGGAGTGTATAGAACTATTTATGTTGTCTTCCATACTGGACATCAGTATGCATCAAAACATAGGAGGGATTTTAATGGCACTAAACTGCCCTTGTTTTTATCTCTTCATCACCACATCACAGCCAAAATTTTCTTAAATGCAGAAAACTGCAATCCTTTTGCAAGCTAAAAGCTGGAAGTGTGAGATAATTTCTCATCATTCCAACACCTTCTGACCTACAAGAGATAAAAAGAAGAGTTTTTGTGTAAAAAGACCTCTTGCATTTGGCCCTTCCAAGTAATGCAAATTGTGAAGCTATTTCTGTTTCCTGGGTGTCTAAGTTTACCTGAGTTTTCACACCACAAACAGAGGAAAACACTAGTAAAGACAGAATTAAAGGGTGTATATGTGCACATAATGAATATATCCAATATAAATAAAATGTTTGACAGGAAAACAAGAAATAAAGATAATAATGAGATGGTGCATAGGGTGGAGGTGTGGTCACCAGTTTTCTGAGCTCCAGTTCCTTGATCCTGATCTGGTTTTCCTGAAGTTTTCGTGGTTTTCGTCTTAGCACTCTGACATTCATTTTTGAAGTGTAGCCCTCAGCCAGGGAAACCTTTATAGACTAAAACTGTAGTTATCCCATTTTAAATGTAGCAGAGCAACCCTCAGAATTTTGTCAGTGTTCCTTGCTTGTGCCAGGGTGACTGAAGCAGCTGGATATAGGCCTGCTGTGCTGGGAAACTGCTTCAATTAATCACTTGCTTTGCAGGTGGGCTCCCTTGAGCAAGCAATGCTGGATGCACTGGTGTTGGACAGAGTGGATTTTGTGAAATTACTCATAGAAAATGGAGTAAGCATGCATCGTTTTCTCACCATCTCCCGACTAGAGGAACTGTACAATACGGTAGGGCCAACTAAGGCAAATTTTCTGTCTATATTCGTTGTTCTAGCTCCCACTTGTTTTATAATGACATGATGATGCACAAGGCAGAAATTTTCCGTAAGTCCCCATTATCACTTAGCTTTGTCTCTCAAATAATGTAACATGCCCACCTAATCTGCTGTACAGATTTTGTAGGACATAGATTAAGCCTACACAGTACTAGCTGATTTCCTGCTATTGTAATTCCAGTAGGACAGACCTGAGATTTGGGCAGGTGTCACTGGCTGAAAGATTGTAAGTGGCAAGTTAGGACTTATTCAATGGTGTATATGACTCCTGACAGTATGGTTTCAGAAAAACCTATTTAGATATGATCTGAAAAATGGTAACTACTGAAGAGACAATTATGTTTGCAGATTATTTATATTCACTCAGAGTGCGAAAATCTGAAGCAGCATAAAGAAAGTCTCATCATGCTCAGACATGGGATTACATAAAATTAAGTGTTGACAAATGCAGGGCAATGCATATATGGAAACATCAACTCTGCATGTAAGCAGTGGTCTCATCCATCATCAGCTACAAGAAGACCTCTCATAAAAGTCTCTTAAAATATCAGCAACAGTCAAAATGAAAGCAGAAAATAAAGTAAGGAATAATAGTAGGATATAATAATAAGATATTATTTTGCAACGTCAGGTGGAGTCAAAAGAAGATTGGACAATTTCACAGACTGTGCATGCTTTCACATGAGACAGCCTAGATACAAATGTCAGGCTCAGGATCTCTGTGAGCCAGCAAAGGTGGGAGTAGAGGTCCTGAGTGCAGGAAGGCTGATACTAAAGCAGCTGTTTTCCTTCCACTCTTTCCCAGAGGTTGTGTATCTTGTGCTGTGCTCCTGCTTTGTCAAAACCAGGAGGGTAATCTGGTATATAGGACCTCAATTTTCATCTGGTATGGCAGTATTGGGGATTTCTTATGGAAGGGTTTTGTACAGAAGAGAATTCAGGTGAAATTGAATCTTGTGGTTGATTTTTTTTTTTTTGCTTGATAACATTGTACAATTGAAATGTTCTCAGCTCCCTGATTTCTAAAATGCTAAGGTGAGAAAGATTTACATTTACATTTGCATTTTTTGGGTCTTTGGACAACGCAAAATTTTTTTTTTTTCTTCTTCATTTGTTCTTTGCA
Source organism: Pachyramphus minor (assembly GCA_013397135.1). Lineage (NCBI taxonomy): Eukaryota > Metazoa > Chordata > Aves > Passeriformes > Tyrannidae > Pachyramphus > Pachyramphus minor. The sequence continues at coordinate 34,685 of VYXB01000050.1, read as the reverse complement.
GAGACATGGACCATCCAACACTCTGCATCATCTAGTCAGGGACGTCAAAAAGGTAAGAGTCCAGTAGACGGTAGGTTGAAAATAATGTTATTATTGCTTTTTTGTAGCTAGGTACTATCTCTGCTTTGCATGAGCTTTCAGACAGAGCCTTCTCCTTTCCCTGCCAGTACAGAATGTCCTGTTTGTATGCTCCAAATATGAACTTTTCGCATAAAAAGCACAACAGGTTATTTGGCTTGCTTTCTCTGTGGTTTTAGATGCCTGAGTAATAGTGCTTCTGTTAGCATAATTGTAGGCTCTTATGTATGTGTGAATATTTGCTGTTATTTCTGTTTTTCCATATCTGCAACTGTTGTCAAAGCTACTTTTTATGTTGTTAGTTTACTTTAAAGCCTGTGATATAGTCCTTATTCTCTACTGTGTGGTACATTGTAGGCATCTTCCTCAGAAAAAATAAGAAAAATAAGTAGTGCGACTTTCCTCTGTTCCTTATCATGTTAATTTCAATCATCTTGAATTTCAAAGATCCATTAGAAGGGTAGGACAGAAACACTAAAAGGGATAATGGCAGGAAGGAGACATCAAATACCTTTACCAATGTGTTCAGGATTAAAAGTGTTACAGCAGCAGCAATGAATGAAAAATCCCTTATCCCTTGAATATATGGATCAAGTAAGGAGATTGAGTTGCAACTGACCTCATCAGCTTGAATATTCTCCCAAAACATGTGCAGATTACAGCCTTGCACATTATGTAAGTAGGACCTCAAGGTACTACTTAGCATACTTGAGGAAGGATATTTCTGTACGTAAGACTAGATAGAAGACTGAAAGAGGAAAGGACATTTTTTTCTAAGAGGACAGGTTTCAGTGGTTTCTTCTGTTAATGACAGCTGAACAGAAGTAGGGGAGGAGAGTGGCAGTCTGTCCTATAGCACCTTTCTATTAAACAATTCTACAGAATAATCAGTAGCTATATTTAGGGAGGTTCTGGTGGTTTTCTTTGGTCAGTGTGTTATTGACGTCTTCATTGTCCAATGATATATAGTATATTAAGTGACCATTGAAAAGTGTGAAATGCCTACAAAGAAACTGAAAGTGTTCTTATGGATGGGGCAGAGTAAAACTGGAATGCATTTAAACTAGATACTGCTCTTGAAGCCCAAGTTGCCAGAATATTTTTTTTACAACTATGGAGTTATTTATATGCCTATAAGAGTTTGAAAAAGGCCTCATCTGTCTTATACTTTAAAATAGATAAGGAGTTTTCCAAACTCCTTCTCTCCCCTAGAATCACCTTTCCAAGTCCTTCTTCAAAGGCATAGCAATTTGTGTGTTGAGTAACTAAACAATATCAATCTCTTTCTCCCAAGTCCCTAAAAAATATGTATATTTAAGGGGGGAAAAAAAGGTCATCAAAAAAGGCATCAAAGTAGGCAAAGACAACTTTCACTATATTCAAAGACATTATTTTTCCACAGTGACCGATGCATGTTAGATCATGGTCTTCTTTCCGTAAATTCATCTTTCTTTCCTCTGTCCATAGCTAAAATCTTCAGTAATTCCCACTACAAGAAGTCAGTGTGTGTTCTCATAAACACAGTCGAGAGCTTTGAAAACAGACAGCCTGGTGCAACCCTTCAGCACCTCTATCTGAAAACTGCTCCACTGGGGCTGCATTTTTCATTTGGTCAGTGATGAGGAACAACTCTGGTTCAGGGGGAGAAGTGATAGCTTATCATAGCCCTGCCAAATGAGCAGATCAACCAAGCCATAAATCAGTCAGCAGATAGGACAACAGTTTAAATGAAAACACCTCCTTGGAAATAACTTCTTAATGAATACATCACTATTTGACAGTTAAATGGCCTACCATGTGTGAGAGACAGACCACGTTGCTGATGCTATTTTTTTGAGTTTGTGTATATTTGGATGCCAGACACCTAACCTCTCACCTAACCTCTTCAGTTTAATTACAGCATTACAAAATATAAATACAAAAATAAGTAATATGTGACCTTGAGACAACACTTAAAGAATATGAAATACACTGTGCTTTTATGCATACATCTCAGTTTTAGAACCCGCAGTATTTAATGCAGGTATGTATGCTAATGCAATGTATGCTAAAAAAAATTATTTGCATTTCCATCTTTGTGGATTCTCACATAGAAAATGGATGTTTAAAAGTCATAAAAACAGTATTTAATTTACACAGTTGTACTGTATAACCGTATAAATAAGTAGGAGGGGGTTTGTTTTGGTTTGGTGTGGTTTGGTTTGTTTGCAAGACTACTTTGCCTTAATAAATTAAATAATTAGAACAACAGAAGTCACATCACTACAACCTGTTTATGGCAGCTTACAGACATGTGCACACACACACACACATACATTTGTGCATGCACAAACATAATACAACAATTTATTTTCCCCCTGTGTTTACAAATATTGCTGTGAGGACTGTTAGCCTGGGCAGCATATTGTAAAGGCCTGGATTCAGAGTCTTAAGACTTTACAGTAATTAAAACATGCATAAATTCTGCATGTATTAACAAGACAAAATACATCTTGACTCTGCTTTAGGGACAACTGTGCTCATATCACCTTTCAGTCTTCACAATTCCATAAATACATACAGGGACAAATTTGACTGCATCTTTCTCATCATGGCCTTTTTGATGCCCCCTGTCAAGTGTCCAGAATTTCACATACAGGGTTGGCTCCCTTCAGTAACCCCCTTCCATAAACCGCACATGCCGATGCAGCCATGCTAAGCAGAAAGAATCAGGCAGTGACTGTACTGGACACCCTGTCTGTAAGTGGAGGTTGCCCTCTACATTTTTTTTTTTTCATCCTTCCCTGCCTCGACTAGCTGATGGAGATCCGTGGAAATTGTCAGATGGATTTTTTTCTTTTATCCAAAAATTGGAGAGAAAGAAGAACATTTTGGAGAAAAAACAAACGAACTTAGCAGAATTTTTTTTTTTAAACTGAATTTTTACATTTATTTTTCGTTTAAATTTTAGATGTTATTTTTCTTTAAACAGTTCATTATAAAAGTTCTTTGTCCAAATTAGCTAAGCTAACATGCATTCCTGCAAAGCATAGTAATTCCCCCACCCATCAAATTAGACAAGATTAGGAAGATTGTAAAAGGGTATGCTAAAGGACATTACTTAAAAATTGTTAGTAGCTGGATTTTTGGCTCTAAATTTGCTTGATTTTCTGAATCTTGGAATCCCAGCTGATTGCTAGGCTTGGTACACCGCAGCACCACCTCCCTCTCTCCTTCCTCAGCCTTTTCAGCATGCTGGTTGTACTGTGGCAGCAGGGCAGGAAATAAGAATCGCACTTCCTGTCTGAAGTAGAAGAGGAAGGAGCATCTTTGCATCCATTTTATCTCTTCTGCAGAACCAGTTGCCATCTGCTCTCCATTAGTGTTTCTCTGCTCTGAATCTAATAAGCACATTTGCAGAGAAGCCAAGCAGATATCTCCAGACATGCAGATATTTCCAGCAAGACATGACAGTCATAAAATTGCTCCATGCGAATTACTAGCCTTCTAATGAACACATAAAAAGAGCTACAGGCTCACTGTGATCTGTGTTGTATATCATTAGAGAAAATTAGATTATTGTATTACGGTGCACTGAAAAATTTTGAAGCTAGCTATTACAGTTTCCTGGTCCTTCTGCATTGTTGACTATAGAAGATAATTTTTTTTATTAGAATAATATTCTCCTTTTCCAAGGCTACCACTCACAGAAGAATAAATTTGCCTCTCTTTCCACCTTTATTTTGTAGTCCCATCCTTTGCACAGTGACATACAGAACAGAGAGGGTTCTGTAAATCCACAAGGTTCTTAGTGAGGTCTCTAGATCCAGGTGAGCTATTTACAATTTGCTGAATCATGCCTTCTTTTCTGGTAGAGAACTGCTCACTGAACTGTCATCCAATCAACTCAGAAACAGTGAGTTCAAGAAGAAGACAAACTTTCAGTTTTGTCCGTTCCCTTCCCATTAGTCCTTTCCTCCAATAAAGAGATCAGAGTTTTCCTTATGGAGTTCCACAGGGAGGAACAGAAGAACAGGTGTGTCCGTGCTGGGGTTCTGTTCCTCCACTGCCAGACACCCCCAGGAGACTTCACCAGCACATTGTGAGTGTGGTTCAGCCTGAAATTTTTTTGGCCTAGCAGGTGTCCCATTTGGCTTACTGCAGCTTGAGAATAGCAATGCCCCATTAACTCAAAGGCAGAGTCACATTCCTCTGCAGAAAAAGACAATCTGTTGCTGAAATCTTTGTTCGTAGTTTTGCAGGCCATAAGTACTGGAGAACTCATAACCTTAGTGGTGCCATTTTGAGGATTGACAGTGAAGAGAAGGAAGATCTGTGCAAGGGATAGGACAGTAAGATGTGGACATGCTCATTCTTTTTCCTTTCAAAATAAAAGGTACATGCTGAAGACATCATATATGTATTTTAACACAGGAGAAGAAAGAAAAATAAATGGAAGGGCACACTTCCATGTAGGCATCTTCTCCAGGATTGTGCTAATGACCCTCACCCTCAAACACAGTTCATCTCTTGAGAGACAATGTCCATGGCTCTGCTGGAAGTTAGGTAGCCAGACTATATGTTTTAAGGGGCGTTCAATAAAATATATCAGGTGCTCAAGTAGGAACAACATAGGAAAATTGCTAGGACTGTAGTTCTCTTCATAAACAAAACCCAAAATAATTAGCCACAGTCTTATTGCACCTTTCATACATATAGGTGCGTTCCTCATTCTTGGTCGAGAATTTAAGCCAGAATGTTCTTTGAACATCACTCCAAGAATAAATGCTGATAGATTCTGATTGCATCTAGCAACTAGATAATAATAATAATAGCTCATGAGCTGTGTAAGTCTTCTAGAGCTGGTAGCACCACTCTTGCCTCCCGCCCTTCCTTTCCTGAAACATGGGAAGGAAACACTGCAGAATGGGAAGATCACACACGGGATCCATGTGACCAAAAGATGTTCCATGGTGTCCCTTTACCATGACCTTTCCATTCTGATGAGGCAGTCCAATGAGATGCCAGAAGAGATGTGAGATACCAGGATGATTGTGAGTGATGGATAATGCAGAAAAGGTGCTATCTTGCAGAACTAGGTCCAGCAACTGTACCTGACCTTTCAAGTGTGTCAGTCCTCATGCTTTTTGTTCTGCAGTCATGTTCCTTGTTTCCCCAGCTGAAGAGTATGTGTACTGCTGTCTTCTGTTACTTACAACAAGTTCTTCACCTTCTTATTTAACTTATGTCTTCTTTCCAAGCGAGAATATCCAGGTTTCGGTTGGATCTATTTTAAGGTGAATTAATTAACCAGCATAACATTCCTGCTTTTAACTATTTAATTTTATTTTTTTTTTATTCTAACATCATTATAAAGTACATTTAAAAATTCCAACAACATCCATTTCTTCTTCTCCCACCATCCATTTTTTCATTGCAGGGAAACTTACCTCCTGATTATCGGATAAGTCTGATTGATATTGGTTTGGTGATAGAGTACCTGATGGGAGGAGCATATCGCTGTAATTACACCCGAAAGCGTTTCAGAACATTGTATCACAATTTATTTGGTCCCAAGAGGGTAAGAAACAAGTTATTTGCGTCTGCATGACTGTAGCCATGGCAGGGACTACCATAGCTTCTTATATGATTCCAGATAGGGGGATCCACATGCACACACTATGTAGTCTACAGATTCATTTCCATTATGTAGGTAGCAGTTATCTCACTGTAATGCATCACAAGCTAGACACTGATACAAACCATGGTTTTTATTAATTTAATGAAAAAATTACTGCGTTCTGCTGCCCTTGTGAGACCAGCACATAAAACTGTTTCTTCTGACTCTAAAATCTGTAATTATGAGTATTAACAGCTTTTAAAAGACAAGTCGTTTGACCTGCACAAATAATAGTATACGATATTGGAGTCAGACTTGAAAAACTTCTGCATTGTTAGATGCATCTACTATCTCATGGCTCATCTTCTAATGTAGCCTGAAGGTCTCAGGTCAAAGGAATTCCTGCCTCAAAACTGGTTTTATTGGTTGGATGTGTCTCCAGCAGTAAGTGGGTTCATATACAAGACACTGTTCAGTATTTTTCTGGATTTCATGTTCAATAAATTACAACACTGTGAATCCAAAGTAAGGTTACTACCTCTCCAAAGCACAAAACCTGTTTATTGTTATCTATATTGCCACTGACGCAATCCAGCATGAACCAAAATCTGCTCAAGTCCTCCCAGTAAGATTTGTAGTTCCTTCGTGTATTTTTACCTCACATTTTAATTTTCTGTCTCAGTTCAGATTTTAGCAATACACACAGTTGGACATAGTAAAAAGTGTCGATAAATTGCAACAGTTCTGTGAAATGGTTGGAGACAACCATCTGACCTGGGTTTGTTTGTTTCCCTACACTTTCATTCTTTACATTTGAAAGAAAATACAGTGATTGTAGCTGCTGGAAAAGACTTCTTTCCCATAGTCACTCCATCAAGAAAAGTATTTTGGTAGTGATTTCACAAATATTGAACCAACACACAGAACAGGTCCACAACAGTCAATAAGAGTGTGCCAGGGTAATGGCCAAAACACTCATATACTCCAGAGAAATCCCTTCATGCCTTATCAGTAATTCCTCTCTCTTTCCCACTACAGCAGCCCCTAACCAGATGCAATTTGTACCTGAATCCAAATGTATGTCCTGTGTTGTGGTTTTGGTGAAATTGGGTCAAACTCAAGCTTGATATAACCATATATTTAACTGTTATATTTCTGTATATTACATTACATTGCATTACATATATATTACATTCTATATTCTGTGTCACATTATACATGTGTGTGCATATGTATGCACAAATAGCTGTAGTTTTTTATTACTATTCTGGGAGTAATAATCTTTTTGCAACTTTTTTTGTACAGCCAAAAGCCCTGAAACTGTTGGGAATGGAGGTAGGCAACTTGTGATAAATCTTAATATCTTTTCCTTCTTTGACAAATATATGCTATATGCAGGAAATGTTTAAATTCACTGTAGTGAAGGCATGAATTGTATATTTCACTCAGATAACTCGTTTACACAAGGGCCAGATTAAGAAACATTTCTTAATAAAAGTCCAGCAGATAGACAAGGGAAAAGAGGGCTCTGCCCCCCCAAGGGATCTTTTTTTTTCATGAGGATTAAACAAAATATTGCAGTCTGTTAGGCAACGGAGGATTTCAGTGAGATATCTATATACTGTCAAAACATGTTCAGGGAAATTAAATACTTGCAGACAATAATTCAGAAATCTTTATATAGGCCAAAGTTCTCTTGGTTTTATTGGCACTTTTAGCTACCCCAATGCTTCAAGCAGATAGTAGTGTTTTCAGAATAGGTCCACTCATCTGATAAAAGCAATATGCTAAAACGAGAAAGAAACTAAAGATGATAGAAGCAATAAAGAGATGGAGAAAGAAGGAATGAATGCGTAGAACAGGAGTGAAGAAAGGAGATTGCTGTCTTTGTAAGAGGATAAAGGGAGAAAACACAAGAATAGGCATGGAGGGAGTCTTCAGCAGACCAGAACGTTCTCTGGATATATACTTTCTGGAGGTGGAACAAGGCAAATGAATTACAGCAGATCTTATATTTGAAGTTAACTCTTAACTTTTATTTTAATGATGGCTTTTCCAAAATGATTCTGAATATTGAGTGATTGTGCTCTGTGTTATTAGGGTGAAGGAACAATTCAGAGTGACAACTCAAGGCTCTTTGCCCTGTGTTTAGATATGGGATTACTGACTTTAATTACAGTGCATGCACCAATACTTTTTTTATTGTTTACCTATGTTAAATATTTTGTCCAAAAAAAGATGAAGAGGATGGCCTGCAGAAAATGCATTTGACATCTCAGGTACTGACTTTAATTAATTGTGTGAATGGATTTAGTTCCTTCACTCATGAAAAAAAACTCTTTACAATTTTCACAGGACGATGTCCCTCTGCGTCGAGGGAGAAAAACAACAAAGAAAAAAGAAGAAGAAGTTGATATTGATATGGATGACCCTGAGATCAATCACTTTCCCTTCCCATTCCACGAGCTGATGGTGTGGGCTGTGCTGATGAAACGTCAAAAGATGGCCCTCTTCTTTTGGCAACATGGGGAAGAAGCTATGGCTAAAGCGCTGGTGGCCTGTAAACTCTGCAAAGCCATGGCCCACGAAGCATCAGAAAATGACATGGTGGATGACATATCCCAAGAGCTGAACCATAATTCCAGGTGAATTTCCTTTCAAGTACACTTTCGCAAGGGAAAAAGAGAGAAGAGAGTCTGGAGAACATGCCTAAAATGTTCTTATCTGTACCTGGCTGGCTTTTCTAGCTTTTAGGGAAAATGCAGTCCCTCTAGAGAAAATCTGAATGACCTTTAAACAATCTGTCTACCAGAGTAACAAAATTTCTAGCAGTACAACTTCTGAAAGAGAAGGTGTCAAGAAGGCAGTAAAATATCTATATTGTTTATGTGTTCTCCCTGTGGGCTCAAGAGTCAGGCCACAATATTTCTCTGTTCTGTTTTTCAATCAGAACAGTTATTGAAATCCTTAGGAACATACTAGTCAGGCAAAAGTGTTAATTAATCAGGAACTCATGCTTAGATGAGCAAGGCAAGATACTAGATTCAATAAGAATCTTTCCTGAGGTTCAAAGTCTGAGGCGCAGAATTTAAAAATGGATATTGGATACTCCTTCTTCCAGGAGACTTGACCATGAAGCCGTGGACAAACAGCACAGAAGCAATGCTTTAGACTGCAGATAATCAGAGGATTTCAGCTAGAAAATGTCAGGGAGGTGGGCAGAGAGGTGGGAGCAGACAGCTGGTAGGTGTGGGTGTTCATCACAGCTAAGTCAGGGCACTTATTTATATGCCTAACATTAGCCACTCACATTTGAAAATGTGGGTTTCCATATGTACAGTTGACGTTGCAATTTGCATGATGGAAGGTGATGTCCCCCTTGCAGAGGCTGTCAGTTGCAGAGAGATGTTTTCTGCATAGGCCTACGCGTGCTAACGGGAGTGAACGGATGTCCCTCTGTTGCAGGGACTTTGGCCAGTTGGCTGTGGAGCTGTTGGACCAGTCATACAAGCAGGACGAACAACTGGCAATGAAACTGCTGACCTATGAGCTGAAGAACTGGAGCAATGCCACATGCCTGCAGCTTGCAGTGGCAGCCAAGCACAGGGACTTCATTGCCCATACTTGCAGCCAAATGCTGCTCACAGACATGTGGATGGGTCGTCTTCGGATGCGCAAAAATTCTGGCCTAAAGGTGAGTCCTGTTTTGAAATAAAATAAACATTCAGAGAAGTTCTAATAAATGGTTCTAACAAATCAGTAATAACTGTGTCAATTAACCATATTTCAGGTTCTTATTTGCAGTGAGATTAAGCAGGGTATATTCTTCCTGTGATCCGTTTTTCAGCAGGGAGCTTGTCTCAAACCTACGTTCAAAGCACGTTACTTAGTTTTTTCATTCCCTTTCTCAAAGCCCCCTCTGGCACTGGTTATCAGAATAAGAATTGAGCCAAGAGGTCATTGTGTCATTCTGCCTGTATACTTGAGGAATTAGCCAAGTATTCTAGAGATAAATAAAGGAAAGGATGTGTAAGTGAATTAACTGCTAGTGAAAGGTGCTGATCTAACAACCTTCCCCAGAACAGACAAAAGGCAACAGCACGCATTTACTTGCAGTCCTTTGCCAATCTTCATGATGACTGACCTGAAGAGACTACCTTAGAGGGTGTAGAGGACAATTCAATTTTCAAAGCTGTTTAAGTTTTACTTCCAAAGTTGACAAAACTGCTAATGAGCAAGGTGAATTCTGGGAGATTAATTTGTGTCCATGGGTTGGCACATTTCTCCTTCACCAAAGTACTCACCAATCAGAACATAACCAGGAATTGCCTCTTCCTCCTAGATCACTGAGAACTATTTTCAGTATAAGGGTTGTCTCTCCTGCACCAGTTGGGTGTATGGAAAATAATAATTGCTCAGCTGTTCTGTTGTGTGAAAAGATCTTTAGTAATGTCAGGAATGCTTAGGAGTACATGTAACATTATCATACTGTGTCTAATCCAGTGACAGCAACAGATGTTGCTAATAGCATTCTCATCATCCTCCTGTAGGACCTGTGCATGATGTTGTTCTGCTACAGACATTTGGAGGCATTTCTACCACCTATTTTCTGAATTAACTCACAGGCCTATTGCACTTCAGAGGAACAGCTGGTTTGTTCCCTGTTTGGTTTTGCAGATATTCAGCCTGAGTGCACAAGGAACAGTGCAGCAACTAATTTCCTACTTTTCAGCATTCCCCTTTTCAGCATACATCTCTTAAGCCATAAAATAGACCTTTCTTTCATAGTGAATAACTGAAGGTACCATGCTCTTTCCTTTCAGCTTCTTGTAACATCAGGGCTTCACAAGAGTCTTTTATTCACTTTCTAATCTGTGTTTTACTCCACTGAAGCTCATTAGCAGGCTACAAGCTACATGAGTAAGAGGCAGCAAGGCAAAGAAATAAATTTGCAAGCATGAGTCATGGATTATTTCCCAAGAAAAAGTTTCTGCCTTTGAAACTGACAAATGGTAGGAAAACTGAATGTAATTCTTTAGATTTTTCCTGGAGATGTAGAGCACCAATGGAAGGGGCAGAAGCAATTGTTAATCCTACTGTTTTTAAAAATAGCCTCTCTGTGAAGCCAGGTCTGCCTGTAACCCCATCTCCCTGGACACATGCTTTTGCGAGTGCAGGAGCAGTGTAAATAGCTGTTCTGAGACAGGGCACTGCATTCATTAACTGCTCCTAATTGCATATTTGAATGATTTCGACAACACACAGACTGTCTGCTGATATGATGAGCACAAGCAGTCATCCTCCCTGACCAACAAGCTAACTATCTGGTTGCACTGTCATTTAGGGAGGGATTTATAACCAAATCATTCTCTAAGAGGTTACAGCATGGCCTGGAGATTTCTTGTGCATATGAATACAGACAGGCTACTTCTCTTTGTGTTATTATGATATCTATTCAGTTATACTGAGGATTTAACCTCAACCATTTTTCATTACTTATATATCCACACAAGGTAATTTAGTGGTTTCTACACTCCTGCATCAAAGGACCACATATCTAAGCACATCAGCACACACTCTTTGACTACCTGTGAGCATTAAGCATGGACACAGAAAGCTTCAGACCTATTAATCCTCTATGTAGAAATTAATACTGCTTGTGTGTAATTTACACCTATATTTTCTATTATGTAAAATTCGGAGATTTGCAGGTCCAAGATCTAAGCACCTATGTGGTCCCACCTACCACTGACCTTATATAATATTCTGTAAATATATTCTGTTATGTAGCAATATGCATCTGATAAGGCACAAACAGATAAAACATTCAAGAGTATTCACAACGACACTGATAGAAGTTATATGCTTTGTTTCACTACTCTGATAGCATTACCGCAAATGACAAATGCAATATTGTTGTAGAAACTCACATGCACACACATATTTCTTTTCCTAAATGTCCTGGGGGAGTTGTTCCATTTGACACTAAGTAACCATTATGACCATATCTACTTTCTGTGATGATTATTGTTATCATTATTATTGCTTTAGGTAATTCTAGGAATTCTACTTCCTCCTTCAATCCTCAGCTTGGAGTTCAAGAACAAAGATGATATGCCCTACATGTCCCAGGCCAGTGAGATCCATCTTCAAGAAAAAGAGCCAGAAGAACCAGAGAAGCCAGTGAAAGAAAAAGATGAGGAAGACATGGAACTCACTGTAAGTGCTGACAATAAATCATCAGCCTCAGCACTGTCAATTTGTTATTCCTACCTCTGTAGGCATTGCAGATTGTCTGATAGCTAAATTTAGAAGATGATAGGATACCACCCTTCACACTCCCCTCTCCTCCATGGGTACTCAAATCACGCAAGTTGGCATCATTTTGTCTTGATGTTGCAGCAGTGCATGGTGATGCTGATGCATCATGTTGTGGTGTAATATCTCATAATTTGACTCAATTTGATGCCACATTGTCTGAAATAAATGAATGAGATTTCAGAAGCTCTCAGTCATGATATTTTGTTGGAAATGCCCAATGATTCATAGAAGCCAGAGATTTTTTTTTTCCTTTAGTTAGCTTCTTTAGAGGGTAAGTAAGTGTGCAAACAGGCCAGACAAATGATGAAAACTTTTTTCAAAATTTTTTTTGCATTTGTGATTGCTACCTCTCACACAAACACACGTCCAGTTTTTAATCCACGGAAGACATTAACAAGGACCTAGACAGCTCAGCTTCTGCAGCTCAGCAGATTTATGTAAGGAGGGACTTGTCTGTATTAATAACATAGCCTCAGAGGAATAATTTGCACCACAAAGGGAATCAAACAGCTAAAGCTTTGAAAATTATACAAGTCATCTACTTTCAGTCTCTTGCTCTCAGGGTTGTTTGACAGTTTTTAATTTGGGCAATTAGCATACAGGCTGTCAGATCTGCCTTAGCGTAGTTTGTTTTGCATTTGTTTGGGTTTGATTTTGATGTCTTTGAAAAGGCCTAAAACTCAGTCGCAGCTGGTCAGGATAGAGGCACAGAAGTAAAAGGGATTTTCCTGGCTAAGTTTAAAAAAAAAAAAACAAAACCCAGACTGTTTCCCACAGGCAAACAGCAGGAGCTGCCCACAGGACCCCGACTGCAGGCAGGCAGAAGGACCTGCCTACAGGACCCAATATGCAGGCAAGCCGAAGGAGCAGCCCACAAGACCCACGTACAGGACCTGTTTGCAGGCAAGAACCTGGCTGTTGGGAACAACCAGAAGTCAGAATAGCAGCAATGGAAGCAATAGGGCATTCTCTGCTCATTAGCTTTTGATTGCAATTTACTATCCCTGGCTTCTGATCCACTTATAAAGTGCCTATTCAAATTAAATAAGCACTTTGCAAGCTGCCTTTTTCTTGGCAATGGGAAAAAATTTGGGGAAGATGTCTTTTCCATCTCTCTGCAGTTATCCCAGCTCCTGGTTTCTTGTCTACAATACTGCTTCCTTTTTCAATCTGACTCCTGCTGCAAAGAAGTGATATGTGCACTGGATGCTTTTCCAGATGAATGTTCGATGTTCCCTCTCTTCTCCCTTCCATGTGCTGACAGTCCTTACTGCTCTTTTCTGTCACTGACTCTGCCCTCAACTCCTTCAAATTTGGTGCATCGTTCTAATGAAGTTTCAGACACTTACAGGCTTTTCTATAAATAAGATCTGTTCCTGTGGAGTCCAGCAAGACTGAAAACTATCTTTGGTACACCACTGCTGACTTAGTATTTCTGTGTATAATCTATACCATGCTATGAGCTTGTTAGCATGGTAGAGCTTCTAACACAGCTTCTTTGCTCAGGTGCTCCTCAGTGGTGAGGAGAGAATAATTGCTAGCAAAGATATCTTTGAATGTCTGTGGTTAGATACCATAGATGGTTACATTTAGTCACCTGACATGTTTTAAACATTAGAAAATATTTTGGATTTAAGTTTTGAGTTGTTCCAGCCTTGGTCAAATGGTCTGGGATAAGTTAGGGCAGGTTTCTTCTCTACTCATGAGAGGATGCCTGAAAAACTGGGAAGTGCCTTGATGAACTTTCCCCTTAGGCATAGTACCCCTTAGTATGTTGAGGGTACCTTATTCGTAGTTCATTAAGAATTAGAATTTATTGTGATGTTATATCATAAACATTTAATCCATTGATGAACTCTGGCTTAACAGATCAGTCACTCATCCTAACCATAGCTTGCAACTATTGTATTCAGAATGACCTGTGTATTTTTCTTCACATTTTTTTCTTTTCAGGGCAAACAAACAATTTTTTTATTATTAATACAGTTTTCTTTTATTCATTTACTTAATTGGTGAATGATGATCTAAAATATTTTCAAAATTTTTCCACGGTTTGGGTTTCTGAGCTTTGTTCATCTTAAAGATTGGCAAACAAAACGAATGTACTAAGAATCATTTTAGTCACCTCAAAAACCCTTTTCTGGCAAATAAGGTATTATTGAAACAATCTGCCTAACTCTCTTTGTAGTCATCACCAATGAATAGTTTTCAGGTCTCTGTTTCTACTATATTACACCCATATTCTCTCTGCTAAAATGAAGATAAATAGATCTCACCCAGTCAAGTCTATTCACTGATTTTTCATGAAGACTTGTGTGTCTTGCACTGCTAAGTCCAGGTGATTAAAGACTGGCCAAAGACTTGCTTTCTTTCTCTGGACTGCACTTGTGCAGACTGCATGAGTTACAGGTCTACAGTGATATTTTCACTCTTTTACACCTCATATGCACAGAATAATGTGATCACACAGACTACAGCAAAGCGAAGTAAGTCTCCAAATGGGTGCATCTGTATGCACGTACGTATTTGCTTTGTGCGTCTCTCAAAGGGTCTGCTGAGTACCCCACTATGAAGATGTTGTGTTTATTCACTGTAAGCTACTTGTTATTCACACCTGCTTTAAACTTCTTAACAGATATATAAGAGTGCTAGGCCCACTTTTCTTTAACATCTAGATGCTAAGCAACAGACTTACAAGTGGCTACTCACAAAAGTACACTCAAATACTGCTTTCATCAATGCTCCTCAGCACCAAGGAATTTACCACAATTTATTCATGGAACTGCCAATCATTAATACTAAATATTAGACACAGAGGAATAGAAGGGAGCTGAAGTCTGAAGGCCAGAGACATTTTCTGTTTGTAAAATGTCCTATTCAGGGCCTGATACAGCTGAAGTCAGTCAGAAACTCCAGCAGCCTACCCATGTTCCAAAATAACTCTTGATTCTGGAAGTCATCCTTAACCCTATTCAGTGCCTTATTGTTTGTGTATTAGAGTTCCCCAGTAAATGGTTTTACTTCAGAACACAAATAACTCATCTAACTCCTTTAGAAGATGTTTCAGTTGTTGCTTTGTTCATTTTGCTCTAATTTTCCACAATAAATAGAAAGTTTGGACTTCCATGGGCATGTCTCAGAGTCTGAGTTAGGACTTTTCAGCAGCAGCAAAGCTAGTTCTATTGGCCTGTGGGATTTCATTGTTCATGTCTGGTATGTATGCTTAGCCTTTGTTCCGTGGCAAGAAATAACCAAATATTATATCACTAAAAATACAATTCTTAATGGGAGACAATTCTTAAAGCATTTCACGTGCCAGCAGCAAGGCACCTATTCAGCTCATCTGGAAAATGGAATAGCAAGACACTTCTGGTGATCACTAGGCAGAAGTGCTGACCCTCTTTCTCCAAGGATTTTGGAAACCCCCCCATACCACCAGCACACAACAGTCCTGGCACTGTCTGTGTCCTTTGTCCTGTTCAGCAGCCAGGAAGACTGAGCTCCTGGCACTTCAGCCCTGCTCCTCTGTATTTACCTTAAAGAAGCACATGGAAAATCCAATTTTGCACATCTTTAAGTCAAAGGCATTAAAATTTTTTTCTACTGGTATTTCAAAGCAGAGAACAGTAACCCCAGAACAACTGCTACAGAGGCAGCACTTTCATACATAGTGTAGGATACAGCAGAGTTGCTGAGAGAGGTGTAGCTACTCAGCTGTGTACCATTTCCACATCAGTTCTGTGTGAACACGGGGTAATTCTCTATATGGCATCTAGATTTCATTCAGGACAAAATTGGAAGAGCCTATAATCATTCTAGCGGGACTGAAATTCCTGTTACTTAATTATAGAAAAAATAAATATAGTTTAGGATAATTAACATATATTAATGCAAAAAATGCACAACCCCAAACTATCCTGGTTCCCATCAGCAAATGGTCCTCAATTACATAAAACAAAATCTGACCCAACAACAAAAAACCCTGATTAGAAAAATCTCCATTTAAAACTCTGTGCACATCAATCCCCTCAGGCTAAAATGATGCAGTTGTACTGTACTTCACAATGAGGCTGAGCTGCTGTCGAGCTTACCTTGCATGACTCACTGGTGAATCATGGACAAAATCATGTATTAGAGAGAGAGATGCTGCCCACACAGAGCAGTGTGTTGAGTTATTCCCACCCTATTGCATCCTGCTCCAAGGAAAACATTTGTTCACATTTGGCATTGCAGTTATTCTGTTGACACATTTACTTAGGTTATTTCTCAATGTTTCCAATGGGGAAGCTTTTCAGTCTGTTAATGCTGAGGTGTAATTAACAGTAAGGCAGATCAGGTCAAATCTAATCCACAGCCGTCTCAGAGAAATTCCCCATCTGTAGCATGGGGGGAGGGGAGAAAATAGTATTGTATGATAAAATTAATTAAAAAATAATTATGACAAGATAAAATTACAGCATCTTTATAACCAGAAAGCAGTAGCAAACAGGAAATCAGAATTCATGAGCTAAATCAGAAATCCAAATACTGAAAGAGAATTATCATAAAAACATCCACAACTCTCTGATTCCATTGAGAACTAAGTCTGTCTCAGAATTAGTAAATTTGTAAAATTGTGAAGGATTTGAACTCTGTAAAATAATCCCTCTCACTAAAGCACATCATTGCTCATTTGTCAAAGTAGCCAGCATTCATTTTTACTCTGCTGCAAAATTCCTGAGCACCAGAGGACAGTAGAGACAAAGCCTTGGGAAAAGCTACAGAAACTGTAGCTCCAGATGGCAGCTTTCCCTGAACAACATCAGGAGATAGGGAGAAACAAAGAAATTAGTACCTTCTTAGGCTGTAATTTTCTTAAATTCAGATCTGATTCCACTTTGCCTCTCCCCATACCCATAAAAACAATCCATACTATAGATCAAAGAATCACTTTGGTTTTGTAGCGTTCAGGTAAATCATATATTCTGTGGAGGTTGTATAACTTCTGCTACTGTAGTTATATTCAGTAAGTCCAGTATTCTTGCAAGGTATCTGCTTAACTACCAGAACCCCTCTCCTCTGCTAAACAGCCACTTTGTCCTTTTCCTTTTATTTATAAAAATCTTGATGGACTTTTAAGGGTTTTTATGTGCTCTGTGAGAGCAAACAGGAGGAGCATTTATATTTTTAATATTTCTTGGGTTTTCTACATGTATGGAAATGAACCTAAAAGTCTTCAGCCATTAAAAGGTAAAGGAAATATATAACTACATCAAAGCAGGCTATAGTTTTTAGAGGGTCCCAGCAGGTTAGTTTCTATCCTGAATCTTTGTTGTATTTTGTTAAAAATGTGCAGGGCAACATCCATGTATAGTCAAATTCAAGAATATAAGGGTCCACGTGGAAAGTAGTAATACTAGAGGAAAAACTAACTGCATAAATGAAGTGAAAGAAAAATATTAGGCAGGAACCATATGGGATCAAACACAGTCCTAATAGTGTAAAAAATATCTGTACTGACTGAAAGAAAGAAAAACATGGTCATCAGCTTATCATTACAAATTACTATTTCACAGAAACAAGATGTATATGTATAGCTTAACACAGAGTAGAAAAAGAAAGAAAAGGTTAGATGGTGATTCTTACTTTTGAATATGTGATAAGTGCATCACCAGTTCCTGCAGGGGTCTAGAACATGAAATAGCTCACATGAAACTGATTAGCTAAATACGCTCTGAACACTGTGTTGAATAAGAGAGCACGGAGACAGATAAAAGAAGACCTTTTTATTGAAAGACATTGTGTCTACATCTAATTGTTCTCTTAGTTTTCCACATATTTAAGCTGCAGATGAGAACAATGCTATCTTCACAGATGGTGAAAGTTCGCTTCAGTTAACTTAAGTAGAAAGTGCTTTTATCTACTTGTAGAAAAACATTATAGAAGCATTTAAGTAAAATCATCATCATGCAACCCCTGCATACTTAGGACAGTCTTGTCTCAATTCTTGCAAATGCTTCCATGTGTGGGAGTGCTACATTCCAGAGGTGCATCCACAAACTAAATTGTAAGAACTTGCTCAGGCTACAGTGACCTAAAATCCACTCTTAGTCTATTGTTAACTGAATAATTGCTTTAGAATGAACATTTAATAGATCATTTATGATCTATGTATCATTGGAATGTAGCATTTACTGTTACATTCCAAATACAAAGGATCACCTTGTTTTAAGAACTAACTTCCGTGATTATATAGTTTCGTTCTTCCACCTCTCTTCAGTGGACCATGAAATTAAGAGTAAACAAAATATTACCTTCTTTTGACTGCTAGGTTTCAACTTGCAGCTGAAGACCTCTTCAGTGCGTGTTCCTGGAGCTCAGCATAGCTCTTCAGTGGGTCTGAATTGCAGGGTAACAGTGAGATCAAGCCTAACAGAGGCACTGCATGAGCAGTCTGGAACTTCACTATAGAACAAGCTACAACCATGTACATAGATATTTCAACCCAAGGCCTCAATGCAGCAGTGAGCTCTCCTAGTCACTCCTCTTACATCCATGTGAAGTTCACTGTGGGGTCATAACTTGTGCCAGATCCGGTGATCAGCATAAAAAGAGATACTGGCTTCATTGTCCGTCAAACTGCCAACTCATCTTTTCCCCTGTTCTCTCTCAGTCTCCTATGAACCTCTTTTTGTTTAAAACCAAAACTTATGTGTTTTCTGTCTGCTTCTATTTATTATGTAGAAGTACACCACAAAAAGCTGTTGTCTGGTAAAAATGTTTCTGTCCATACTAGAAAAAAGGAGAAATGTTCTCCACATCTTTTTTTTTGTTCACCACTCAGGAATTTCACTCTGAAACTGAGAGTTGAACCCAAAGCATGGCTTTTTCAGTTTTCAACATATTAAAGAGCAACTTTCCTGAAAAAAAAAGATAATGTGAGATTAAAGCATTTTACACCCAGCTGTGGTCACCTGGTTTTATCTAAAGATCAAAAAATCAGAAAAGTTTTGAATGGTTTTCTGTTGACATTTCAAAAAATAGTTTAATTTGTCTTTCATGAAGAAATGAACACAAATATATCATGTCCTCTAGGCAATGCTGGGACGAGGGAATGGAGAGTCCTCAAGAAAGAAGGAGGAAGAGGAAGTTCAGAGCAGGCACAGAATGATTCCTATTGGAAGAAAGATTTATGAGTTTTACAATGCTCCTATAGTTAAATTTTGGTTTTACACGGTAAGAAATTATTCCTGTTATATTACTAGTATTTGTACAAATACTGGAATTGCATTCATATTTTGTGTTTCATTGCAGTCTACATCTGCATATACTACACAGCTTGCCCATAAATAGTTTAATAACAATATTTAGTGAAAGTCTGCTAGCACTTACAAACCTTTCTAAGACTTTTAAAGACTACCATTTCAATCAGGAGGTTAATGGCTAAACTTTGAATGACTGTGTACATTTTTCTTTAAATAAAACAGTAAGTGGCAGTTTGCTGCAGTCAATGCTCCCAAGGAATTGCCTATAGAAGAATTCACAATAGGATTGCTCCCAGTAGTAAGCCCAGGGGAAAGCTGGGCTGAATCAGGATGTTGAATTATATAATAATTTCTGGTAAAGAAAAAAAAAAAAAAAAGAAGGAGATAGAGCACATATTTCCTTGGAACATTTTTCCTATTTTTTTCTGTTTTGACTAGTCTGCAGACAAAATGTGCTCATAAGTACCCACAAGATATCAAAGACATGAGCAACAGCTTATGTACATTTTTCGGGAAAAAATTATGTCAAATCAGTATGATCTCCCTGTAAACCGACCTTGTAGATGAAGCAGAAAATAAAAATGTCATGTATTTTGATTACAGTAAAAGAGTACCAAAAACTTCACAGGGTTTTCTCACAGCTAAATTAATAGCTGCTATATTTAAGTTACTATTAGTAATGATTTGTCCTGAAATGTAGATAATAATTATTCATTATCAAGCTGGAAGCAGGGATTAGAAAATTATTCCATTGGGTTCTCTCCTATATATTTATATATATCCTATATATTTATCAGGTGCTGATATTTTTATTCAAAACTTGGATGATGCAAACTTGAAGTTTGCAAATTGCACTAGAATGTGGAAGAATGAGATAAAAAAAGTAAAAAGATCACAGAAAGTAATTCTTTCAGTCTTCTTGGCTGGAATATTCTAGCCCAGTTCTGCTACTGCATCACATAACAAGTATGGAGGGGTTTGAAGGACACAAAAAAAGGGCAAGAAAAATGTTTCAAGAGGTCTGTAATGCATGACTTAAGGGAAAAGATTTAAGGAAGTGAAATTGTTTTCTCTGTAAGAAAAAAAAAAATAAAGAAGTCTGCGGAAGGAATATAATAGTTTTCAAATATGTGTAAGTAGCTCCAAATCCTTGCTGAATAGGACAAGAAATAACGGCTTAAATTGCAGCAAGACAGTTCTAGATAAGAAGTTAGGAAGCAGTTTCTAACCACTCCAAGAAGTACTGCCATCAACCAAGTGAGGATGTGGTAGATTTACCATTACTAGTGATTTCTAACCTATCTTATCAAAACATATGTCCGCTATGGTACACTGGAATTAGTCCTGCCTCAGACCAATGGAATTGGCCAGATGACTTCAGATGGTCCTTCCCAGTTATATTTTCTGTTGTTCTGCTGAAAGCACAACAAATCACAAAGAATGGATCCTTCTTTAGGTGACTTCTTATAAGAAAAATTGCTTTGCTGAGATCCAGGCAATACATCTACACGCATTGGGAACAACTGACACCAGTTGCGTCTGAACTGTGGTGGGCACCGTATTTGTTGAACTCTGTGGCCACTGAATGTTAATCAGGCCAACAAGTCTAGAAATGCTCAGCAGCAGCCTTGTCTCAATATGAATTCCAGTGGGTATTAGGCACAAACAGAAAAGTCTTTACACTGCAAACAGGAAGAAGCATCCTGGCTTTCCCTGTTAGTTCAATTTTTAAATGAGAGATAGAGGCCAATAGTGCATTTTCATTTAGATTTGTTCTTACAGTTTTATGTCCTGAGGCAGGTCTCAGTCAAGGTCATTTATTAAAACTGGATCTTGGCTACACTGAACTTGAAGAGGAAGTTAAGATGGGTTCTGGCTGCAATGCTTGACCAGCTGGTTATATTGGGAAACTCCTGGGGACTAAAAGCAAAACAATTTTCAGAGAAGGGTTAAAATTGCACAGCCTAGCATACTTTTGCAAGCACACAGGTACACATATTAATCATAGATTTCAAAAGAAATCCTCCCAGTTTTACATTCCACAGTCCAAAGTGCAAGTCAAAGGACTATACCTATGGTTATTGCATACCATTTAAAATTATTTGATAATTCTGCCTCTACCTATCTCTATTACTAGGTAGCTGTATCTACCTTCATTCTTAAAATACACAAGAGTGAGTCAAATGGGATGTTGGAGTAAGTACCATTTTGACTCAGCAGGTACTAAAAAACTTTTTCTCAAAAAAACCCACAAAATAAAACAAAACCAAACACAAAAAAAACCACTTCAGCCTTTCTCTCTGGCCATGCAGCAATTTCAAAACTCAACTACTCTGCTCTGTTTCATGGCTGTTGCACTGGAAACCATGACACAAATGTTTCATCCCACAGATTGCTTGATGAGAAGAGGAAGGCCTTCCGCTTTTAATTACCCCTACTATTAGCATTAACTGAAATGTTAACAGGAAGTAAGGCCACATTTCTACTCTTCTGAGGAGGAAAACTGCAGAGGGAATTGAGCCCTGAGTAAGAGTCATCTTCTAAACATCAGAAGAACTTTACCAAAGTTTTGCATTTTGGGACCAATCCAGTTTATGATCATTTATTTATTGCAATGAGTCAGAAAAGAGGGGGATGATCTTCCCCTTGAAGCACTAAACTATTAGTATAATTTCCAAATTTGTCTCGTAACATAATGAGTATTCAAGTATTTTCTATAAAACGGGACTGCGTCCACAGAAGAGCAGGGAGCAACCCTAGAAACTTCTTAGTGGGCATTCCTTTCCTTACTTTCTTCAAGTACTGCCCTCAAGAATGCCAGTGGCAGCTCCTAGTCTTTATCAAGCCATGTAAAAGCAAAAAAAAAAAAAAAAAGGGTTTCAGTTACTTGTTTAGTAGCACTTTCAAAGAATCTGGAGTACCAGTATGGGCAGCTGCACTGAGGTTTGACCGCAGTCTGGGATAAGGATAACCTCCTGGAAGGCAGTAGC
The DNA here is from genome assembly GCA_013397135.1 of Pachyramphus minor. NCBI lineage: Eukaryota > Metazoa > Chordata > Aves > Passeriformes > Tyrannidae > Pachyramphus > Pachyramphus minor. The sequence continues at coordinate 12,453 of VYXB01000050.1, read as the reverse complement.
TAGTTACTGGTCTGAGGAGGGAGAAGGAGTATGTAACTCACTCTATCTGAAGGCTTTGTTTCTTGTTTAAAGTGGAGAAGTTTCAGAATCATTCTATTCACAAAACAAGATCTTGTTTTTCTTTTGCCAGACAAAAACTTTTCACAATCTTGCCTACGTTTGAATTGACATTAAAAAAACCACCAAACCTAAAGCCAAGAAATGCCAACCTTTCAAAAGAAAATTAAGAACAAACAAAACCCCCTGGTTTTTCTGTTACTTTTGTAACCTGAATGTACCTATTCTTTTGCCATACTCACTGCTAATGCTCACTGAAGGCTGCTGAATCAGACCAAATTAGAGTTCCTGATAATTAATAATCAATAAGGTCTAAAAGGAGGAGTATTAGGTAACAGCATCACCTGGTTTTTTGTGCTATATTAGAAGGTGTTGTTTCAGCTGGAGGTGTATGTCCAGTTCTGCCTGCCTAGACAGAGTTTCTGCAGACTCAGATGTCACCCTAAATGCTGACTAGGTCAACACTGCTCTCTATTTCTTTTAGGAGTGTTAAGGGAAGACCAGTGTGTAGACCTGAGTGTTACAATACAACATTTCTCACAAACTAAAAGACAAGTGAGATCATTTCCCCGCTATTTTATGTAGACATGTATAGTAATGCTTCAGCTATCTGGCTTCTCTACACTGATAGTTATGGCCAATAGAAAGAATTCTCTTGAGTGCCCTCAACCAGCCACTGGAACAAAAGCCAGAATCCTGTCACTTTTACAGAGAGCAGAAGTGATATTCTCTAAATAATATAGTAGGAGTATAAATTCCATTCTGTGATGTGCTGGACACTGAAATAATCCTACCCAAAAGTCTCAAGGCCCTCTATGGTTGCTTCATTTTACATCTGATCCCAAGTATATAATAGATGTAACATGCAGTTCAGAGAGAAGAACTGAATTAAAATACAGATGTATGGAATACAGATTACTGCCACAGTGACTAAATGTTCATGCGCAGAACTGAGTCATCATTTCTCTGATTTAAATTTGGCTTCAGATACATTTTCTTGAAGGGCTGCAGTTTGAAAGACAGCGTAGACAGGTAGATGGATTCCCACCACCGCAGACCCCAGTCACACTTGTGCTACAGCTGATGCTCCAGTGTGACACTTGGGTTTCTCTTAGTTTGATGAAGTTGGTGATTCCATTTGCCAGTCTTCTTTTTTTTTTTTGTCTGACCATTTAACTACATACAGCATGTTGAAAGAAAGGAGAAAGAAACTAAAACTTAATTCACACTTTCCACTGAATCGAAAGTTAGGCTGGAAGGTGGATATATTAGAGGAGGAAAAGCAAAACATTGATACATTAAAATTTGAAAAGAATACAAGGTAAATGAATGCAAGGCTATGCCTGGTTGTTCTGAGGAGGAAACATGGTACAAGTTAGGTCAGTACTACACTGGAATGGAAAACCTCTAAACCTTCGGCAAAAACGATTTGGAATGCCAGAGTCAGCTAGAGCTAGGTGAACAGAGGGAAAAAACAGAGAGGAGGGGTGTTAGAGGAGTAAAGCCTGTTAAGAGAAAGATGAGGAAGAAATCTTCATATAAGTAACTTAATTTGGTAGTTGGCATAGTGTTATTAGAATTCTCATCAAACCATGGATGATCCAGGGGAAGTGCATTAATACAATTTTGTTGAGGAGACAGATGTAGCTGGAGGAGAGGACATTTGTGCATGTACTTTGGAGATCCTGCACAGTATGTGATTTAATGTGAGCTTTTTGAGGCAAACAGACTAAACATATTAAGACGTTGTTCTGGGTTAACTCTGGTTACAGTAGAATCAGGAATATCAAATCAAGAAAATGGCTCAGTTGTATAAATATAGTGACTATTTATCTTCTTTTTGTTTCTTTACAGCTGGCATACATAGGCTACTTGATGCTGTTCAATTACATAGTGTTAGTGAAGATGGATCGCTGGCCATCTATACAGGAATGGATTGTCATCTCGTATATTTTCACTCTGGGAATAGAGAAGATGAGAGAGGTAAAATTACCCCGACCAAGAGAGAATAAAAAAGGAAAAAACATGGGGTTTGTTTTGTTGTTTGTTTGTTTTCATTTTAGTACTTTGTTTTATCATTTTTCTCAGGATATTTTTTTATGAATGAGCTCATCATACAATTGCCTGGTTTTTTCTTAGAAAGGCAGATGGATTGTTAAAAAAACAGCAGTAAAAAAAATTATCTTCATTAATTTTAAAATGAACAATTACTTTCTTTTTTCTTTCTCTCCTTCCTTCTTTCCTTCCTTCCTTCCTTCCTTCCTTCCATTTTCTCCTGCAGAATTTCCATGTTCATAATTGAGTGTGATGCATATTTAGTAGCAGTGACAAGTACAGGGTGGTCTTCTGAAAAATCTTAAAGATCAGCTAAATTCCTTGAAATGTGGCTCAGAAACTGATGTATGTTTCAGGGAGAGGAAAAGTGGATATGGTTAAACAGGATGGACACAGACATGGTGATAGCACGACAACTGAAAAGCCCATGTTCAAATACCCACCCCACCACGAATAGAATTCTTTCAAAATGTCAGCTGTTCCATCCAAGTATCTTATCCAAAGGCTTTAAACAAAATGAGCCATAGTTGGGAGAAAAGTTAGGCCTGGGAGAAAAGCTAGGTCCAATTCCATTAGAAATAGTATTTTTCTCTTTTAATATTGAAAATTTTTTGCTAATTACTTCAAGCAATAACACACATCTCCCTAAAGATGTGAATGCAGACACATAGAGCAGAGGCAGAGCATTTAAGGTGGAACTCAGCCTACAGACAGAATGAAGTGGCTCTGCTCTCCCTGCCCCTTGTGGTCTCTCCCTCTTGCAGTTGATGCTGTGCGTGCCCTTTCACTTGGCCAAAAGCACATTTATGCCACAGTGACACCAGAGACCCAATTCGCCCTAATGGGAGTGGGTGCAAGTCCCATTGACATCAGGTGAAACAGCACGTTTGTACCCTTGGGCTGAATCTGTTACCAGCTATGTTCTTATTTTCTCAAGTAAATGCTTTTGAGCACTAAACTAAAAATGGACTTCCCACAGCCACTTAGGCTTAAAGGATCCATTTCAGACACTGAACTGTAAACTCTATAAAGAAACAGAACAGACGAAAAGACACTGCTTGAGAGGCCTATGAATATACTTCACTAACCAAAAGAAAAATGAAAACAGAGGCAATAGCCACATGAGTACTCTGCAACACTGATGGAGAAAATCCTCCACTGGCACAGTAGGTGGGAGGCTGCGGATACGAACTGTGTGTGCCATGTGTTCATCTGATCACTCACTCCAAATTGTCCTTTCTACAAAATTTTTCAAGAACTTTTCTCACAGTGGATTTCGAAGCAGATGTTGGAGATTGTTCACAGAGCCTAAAATTCACTATGAAAATTAATTACAAGAAAATTGTAAGGATGGTGTTCATAGGTTTTTTAAGGAACTGTATGAGTTTGCTCAAATATTCTTGAGCTGAATATAGAAAATTAAAACCAACAGCTCGTTAACTCACTAAAAGCTAGGACTTATTGATAAAGATCACTTGAGGAATAATTTTACGAGGAATTTGGAAAAACAATCAGGTTTCACTAGTGGTCTTGCAAATAGAATGATGATAAGTTTGTAAGGTAAGATTAATTATTTTCATGAACTGTATTGCTGACTGTAGAACTTAATTTCCAAAACCAGGTCCAAGTAAAAGGTAGTATCTGTGTAGATTAAATTTATAATGCAGATCTTTATGGTTATTATTGGCTGTTTGATGTACATTTTAGAATAATTTTCTTTGAATCTACAGCTTCTTTAAATGTGAGATTTCTGATGAAATATCCTTTTGTATTTCTCCCTCTATTCTAAGACTCTAAGTAGGGTTAATAAATTTGAAAAAGTGAAATATATACATGTATTTCTTCCAATTTCATGAGGGTTTTAGTCCAAGTGAGCACTTTGTCCTTTAAAGTATCTTGCACATAGATACATGCTAGCAGTGGTTGAAACGGAAGGTTTTCGAAGAAGAAATCAGAGAGTACATGAAATATTGACCTGTGTGGCATATCTGTCTGTTTATTACAGATTTCCTCTAGCTTAAATTCAAACAGCTTATCTCCTTTCTTCTTCATTTCCTCTGTCCTTCAGATATTGATGTCCGAGCCTGGGAAACTGTTACAAAAAGTAAAAGTTTGGCTCCAAGAGTACTGGAATGTTACTGACCTTATAGCCATCCTTCTGTTCTCTGTTGGGATGGTGCTCCGCCTGCAAGATCTGCCACTCCGGAGTGATGGACGAGTGATATACTGTGTTAACATCATTTACTGGTATATACGGCTATTAGACATCTTTGGAGTAAACAAGTATTTGGGACCATATGTCATGATGATTGGGAAAATGGTAAGAGAAGTTGGTGTATTTCTTCTGTGTTTTACCCATAATATTTTTGATTCAATGTCTGTGGCCAAACACGTTGCTGCAGTTTTACCTGTATTTTATTTAAACGTTAGTGTTTTAATGTAAGATAAAAGTCAGTGCCTTATTGAATCAAAACCACAGCACAGATCCCCAGAATTGAGTATTAGACTCTTTCTGTGCACATAAATTATGTATTATTGTTTGTCTTTCTCTGAGATCTCTCTTCAGCAACGGAGCCATCCATCGTAGACCTCTGTGCCTACTTTGCAGAAACTGTAGAGGGAGATTGGTAGTTGTAAAGAAAGTGGTTTGCTAAGGTTAAAAAAAAAATTGTTCAGGTGTTTTGTACCTTTAAACCCTCAAAGACAATGTGTTGTAATTGTAGTGGCGTCTTCAAAACCATAATGGTTATGATTAAGACTAACCTTTCTCCATACCCATGTCCTCTTCCATCTTTCAAGTTCAGGTGTGTCCTTGTGAGATGGTAAATCCATTTTCATAAGTGCAACCTCTGTTCCCTGGCCATATCACATGTTTACACTATGGCAGGAGTATAAATAGCTTATGTAATAGTGATTGCATAGAGGAGGAACCAAGAGATATTTCACAGAATCACAGAATTACAGAAGCTTCTGAGTTGGACGGGACCCGCAAGGATCATTGAATCCAACTCTTAAGTGAAAGGTTCATATGGAGATCAAACTCACAACCTTGATGTTACTCGCATCATGCTCTAACCAACTGAGCTTTGTTGCCACATGCCTAACTTTTGACTTTTTGGCTTTTTACATTTCAATAGAAATGTTGCATTAAAGTAGCATTTTGCTTGTTTGAATTAAAGAAAATGGCTGAATTTACAATCTCTCATGCATGTATCCGTGATATTTGAATACCTGAACATGTAGGTAATATGTGTTCATGTTTTATATGAAGTTATCCAGCTTTTGTTTGTATAAATCTTGTCTGTTTCATGAATTTTGGGATTTAAGATTCATTTTTTTAAATAGAATAAAAGCCCGTTGGAGCTGACATTCAGTTAAAAAAGTAAACAGAATATTAGGTCTTCTAAGTGGAAATACTACTGCTGTCCAAGTGTTTTGTGGGCAATAATCAGAAAGTCCAAACACTGGATGTCTCTTATGTCTTACAATGGTTCTTGAAGAAAAGATTCATCCATCCTCACCATCATAGGAAAAAAGGTGCATATATGAGTGCATGGACTACAGTCCTTCCTTGGTATTACATTAGTCACAACAAGCTCAGTGAGCAGATCTAAAACTGAAATGAGAATTATATGTCCAGTTACACTCCCTGCTCAACAGATGACCAGAGAATCATTGTCTTATCACCTCAATTTACCAGTTTTCAACTGCAAACCCACTATAGTGGGTTTGACAAAGAAAGAACAGCTTACTGAAGAAAAAATAGAGATAGAGATAGGGGCAAAACAGAAATTACAAAAGAAAGTGATTATTGAATTGCTATATCCTGTAAACACGATTTTGAGGTGTCCTTCCTTCAAGGAAACAATGGAATGTTGACCTGAGGTTTTGCAGAGCTCCAGAATAAAGAGGTCAAAACACTCAACAATTTTTGTTGGAGGTTATTGTAAAAGGACAGCAGGACTCAAGAAAGATCAAAAATCAAAGGGAAGTCATTGTCTTACCATGTTTCTTCCCTGCCCCATTTGTACTATGTCTCTCTGTCAGTGGTTCTGATGGTCACTGGGGCTTACCTTTACACTAAGTTTCAGTTTTCACAGTTACATGCACTAGAAGTTTAAGAGCTCTGGTGCTAACACAGGAAATGTGAGCATCAGTTTAATAATAGAGTGGCCAGTGTTATAATGTCTTATAGGAGCCCACCTCCACCAGAAGTATAAAGAGTGGTTTATTTTTCTCCTGGGGTCAACACAGAAAGGAAGTGATTGAAATAAATAGAATTTTCATTCCTTTGTCATTCTTACATATGACAACAAATCAAATCCCACTCCACTCTCTATGGAAAACAAATGCAGGAAAATCACTAGCCTCTATAGGCTCAGTACACATGTAAAGGGTGTTGAATTTAGCTGTAGGCATATTCTGAAGGTCGGGGCAACTGTTAAAGGAGGGAAATTCTTCTATTTTTTGCCTTCCTGTTATTTGATTTTCATACTTCATCCAACTTCACATGCACTCAGCAACTTTGACACATCCCCTTTGCTCATACATGTAATGCTCAACTGGCTTGAGTTACACAAATTAGCCTCTCACATCTATTTTCTGGCCCACTTATTCTCTTGTGCAATATCCAACTCATACACACACTTCCCTGGGAGTTGCACTTGCTGAATCCAGGCTGCAGTGGGCTCCCTTGTGTAGTTTTGTTTAAATTACATGTCTCTTTACTTCCTTGGGTTCTGTCTTCTGAATGGTCTTTCAAGGTCCACTCAGTACTGTGAAGAACATCAAGCTGGCTTATACATAGTTCTATAGAGTAAGCCCATCACAGTACTGAGGTCCTCAATAGACCGGGTTTAATGGCTGAGCTTTTTTTCTAGAGCTTCTGTTGTGTGTTTTAGTCTCAAAAGGAAAAGGATGGCGCTTTCTATCTTTCCAATGTTAAGGAACTTTCTCTTCATCGGCATCTACATTGCAGCTGACAAAATAGCTGTCATAAATTTTACCTTTGGGCACTGTGAACAAATATGCAAGTGAGGTTAAGCAAGGGGCAGGAATAGGCCGTGAGGGATTTTAAAGCAATAGGTTAAAGCAAAATTGAAGATACGAGGAGGAAACTGAATGGTCAAGTTTATTATTATCTACTGATATGTTTGTTATACTGTGCTTTTCTGATCTCTGCACAAGTGATAAATTTGCTTCCCTTTTATTCAGGAATTAAATTACATCACTGTGGAAAGTCAAGAGAATCAGATATATCAGTTGCTTTAATTTGTGGAAATGTCTACATTATCTTATCTTGTCTGCAAATGCAAAAGGGCAAATAGAGCTAGCTTATTCACAAAACTGTACCAACAGTTCCGTGTTTTATCAGTTTTTTAAATAGATGACTAACAAGTTCTTCAGAACAATGGAAATGGCCATTGCCTTAAAATAGCAATTGTAGTTTGACCCCACAGGCCAAAGAGAAACTTGCCCATCTATTTAATTGTATTTCAGACAAGTTACTGAGGGTTTAGAAGATACCCAGTTGAAGGAGGGAAAAGCTAATATGCATCTTTAATGAAGAATGGCATTGAAAATTTTATTTGTTGCAACATGAGGTCAAACCGCTGTGAATTCTGATAAAAAACACCATTTAGGATATTATCTTAAATTGCCACAAAATACTCATTGTGTTTATTTGTTTGCATGACATTTTAAAATAGGCATTATATTACATCTATCATGTTGTATGTACCTATCTGAAACAAAGTCGGATCAGACAAGAAAGGAGGAATCAGATTTCACCTCCAGATTCCTTCCCTAAAAGCAGTAAGAACTAAGTATGACTATGCAGCTTGCCCATTTCAGACTGCTTTCTGGAATACAATGATCTGGAATTCCTCTTTTGAGGAGTATTTTCTTGAGAGATTAATGCCCTGAATGAATGTTGAAGATTGACTTCACCAGTTTTTAATTCCTTCTTAATTCTTTAATTTAATTCCTCTCTCATGTCCCCAAGGTTTGGTTTTTTCTTTCTTTCTTTCTTTCCTGCATTGTTATGGACCTCAAGACTTTTCTTTCCCCACTTTTTTTTCACTTGTCCTCAGTTCCTTCCTTTCAGTTTCCTGAGTCTCTCCCACCAGAACCCTGCCCTGCAGATGCCTTTCTCCTACAGCCTCTCTCTCAGTAAACATGAGAATACCTTTTCCTCTTTGCTCCCCTGTAACACTCTCTTTTCTCTGGTAGATACTTTCACAGTGTTACTTTGACCTCAGGTCTCTCTCTTTTTGTTTAATATTGAAGAGCACCTGCAGCAGTGCCAGATCCATCTGCTGCAGCTAGGTCCCTCTTCCACCAGCTCTTGTCTCTGCAGCAGCCCTGCTGTGGAGCTGCAGCAGGTCCCACATGGAGCAAGGCCACCAGTTGAGGTACAGGTTGGTTGCACGCCTCTCTTGTAAGGCTGAATTCAGCTGAGCCAGAAAATGCAGAGACTGAAGGGATTAAAACTCCTAAGATTCAAAGGAGTTTTAGATTGAGTTTAGACCAGAGACAAAAGTTACGTCCCAAGCTGTGAAAAACCGTTCTGTTGTAACAAGTCTAAAGAACAAAGCTTTGTAAGTAAGCCTGTAAGTAAAAGTATTAAAGGGATCTTACCAGGGACTTTACAGGACTCCAAATTTTTTTTCACATTTACTTTAGGTTATAAAGCATCTCTGCTGTACTAGCTGGATGCCCGTTGTTCTGCTCTCTTGAGGGTCTTTCTAGCACAGTGCTTCTTCTAATCCTCAAACTCTATTCAGCAACTCGTGGGATTGTTGTCCCACTTTTTTCAGGAACAATTTGAATGGGTGGGTACTATTTGCAAGCACTTAATCTTGTTCATATGCTAATGAGGCCCTCAACAACAGAGAAGAGCAGAGTTCACTGCCTGTTATATGCTTTTTTTTCCCCTATATGGCATTTGTCAGACTCCCCCACCAGGCCGATTTCTAGCTCAGCCAGTATCACAGATTTCCTTTCTCACTGGTTGCCACCATGATGTCCCTTAAGTTGCAGTAACTGACTGTTCTGCCACCCGTTACTCCTTATGTTAGTTTCAGCTCCCTTTGATCCAAGACAATGACTATCAGTGAATAAAATTATCCATGTCAGTCCTTTTGCCTCTTGGTGCCTATAATAAATACATCATCTCACCACCCTTGCCCAGACCAGGCTGCTGATTCCACTGAACCTATATTCTTGTTGAGACAACTGATGTGACCAGATGGTACCTTGCATTTTCAAGCCTATTTGTACCATTTGAATTGTTCTTAAAAGTGACACGAGGTAAAACCAAGGACACAATAATAGCATCTCACTTCTTTGAAAAAGAAATATTTTATGTGTAAAAGTGAGAATGACTTTTCAAAAATTGTTTTTGAAAATTCTGTTTGTAAGATTCACAGACTTTTTTTTTTTGCAGTGCATAATAATGGGAATATGGACAAATAAATTTCTCTAATTCTTGTCCCTTGTCTCTCTTTCTCTCTCTTTTCTTGTCATTACATTCAGATGATAGACATGATGTACTTTGTGATCATCATGTTGGTGGTTCTGATGAGCTTTGGTGTGGCAAGACAGGCTATTCTCTTCCCCAATGAGGAGCCTTCGTGGAAGCTGGCGAAAAATATTTTTTACATGCCTTATTGGATGATCTATGGGGAAGTGTTTGCAGACCAGATAGACCGTAAGCAAGTTTATGATTCTCATACTCCAAAGTCAGGTATCCAGTTTTGACCAGATGATGTACTATTAGATCATGTGTGTTTGCTCAATAAATGGCTCCAGACAGAGGAAATCCTTCAACACAGAGAACGGTCACAAAAATATTTTCTCAGCTAATATTGGGCTGTCAGTTTCAGAGCATGCCTCTGGCATCACTTTTCAATCATTTAACTAGCAATCTCTAATGCTATGTTATCTTGCATATAAAGAATGTTTTAAATGGGTCCTCTTTACCAGCCTGTGACAGGGACCCCCTTCCAGGTATCCACCATGGGTTTGGTGGCATACCTGGGACAGAAAAAGTCACTTCTTTTTTCTCATCCGTTAGTTTGATTTCAGACCTAACTTCATGCTAAGCATTGTGTCTAATAATACTGGATTAGACATTTCAGTTCCTGTACTTCATGAGGATCTAATCCAATAAGTTTTCCTTTCTCTGTTACCTACTCACTGCCATCACCTTTACACTAAACCATGTGATGCAATTCTTTGGGGACAGTAGATCCACTATTAGATATTGTTATATTGATTTATTAGAAGGCAAAACTGTGTTCACACCAGTGCAGACAGAACAAGAGCCAGTACGTAATATACTGTCTCCTCAGGATTCATCTGATCAGGAAAACACCAATTTTCTATTTAGATAAACCTTCTGGTGCCACTCTGTTAGTTACACCAAAGGAGAAGGCTGGTCATTAGAAATGATGCAGCAGATAAGCAAACTAGGAATCACAAAAAATATATATTTTGCAAAAATTGTCATGAAACTGATGTTCATCATTCCTACTTAACTATGTGCAAGCCTTGGCAGTATTTGGAAGTCATTATCTTTTCCAGTGCTAGATGACAACTATTAAAGCTGTGTTTAGGATATTTTTTTCATCGCATGTACCACCTTAGGAAGAGGCTGTGCTTTCAAAATTTATTTACTACTTGTTCAGTATTGATTAAGTTTGAACGGAAAAAGATGTTGATTTTTCCTGAGCTGTTTGAAGGTAATAAATATATCTATATCACAAATAATCCACTCCCCTTAATATACTCTCAGATTGTCAGATGTATACGTATCACATGGCAGATATTACAACCATTCCATGTTAATTTCTTCTTCCTGGCTGGCACAGAATCATTATCGTGGATACAAATGATGCCTCTCTTTTATGTTTACTTCTGCACTTCGTTTTCAGAGGCAGCGTGGCATGCAGGGAAGTAAACAAATACCTAAAATTGCTGTGTTTCTTTACCCCGTTCCCTCATTTTTATCCTTTTCTCTTTTATTTTTAAAAATTCATTTCATTCCAAAGGCATAATTGCTGGGAATATAAAACTTCATTTTGCTCTGAAAGCATAATAGAGGGATAAAGGTTTGTACCATTAAACTATGACTTCCTTCCACAAGCAGAATTCCGTCTGTCTCTCTACAAGTGGCCATTTATTGACGCTGTACCAAGTAACTACCATAGTGCAACAAACATGGTGGTTGGTTGAATAAAGTGTTCTTGGTTTTGTTTAGTTTTAGTGAAGGGCTGATTACAGTTTAGAACCTGGAAACTTAAGAAACTAAAGAGTCTTTGAATGAAGCATTGTATTTAAATAAGAAGCTGCACACCCTTGCATGAGAATTTAAGGATAGTCTTGTGTGCCAGCGTTTAACATGCAAAAGGATGCAGAGTAATCACTTCTGAAGCTTAGGGAAAGCAAAATTCCTGGTGGCTTCAACTCCAGCTCTAAATGTAGACAAGTTGTTTTAATGTGTGTCAAAGAAATCTGGAGTTGCAGCAAAAGTGATGATGTCAAAATGAAAAGCAGCATCTAGTTCCTCCTTCCTGGGGGGCAGATGACACAGAGACTTAGAAGCTGCCACTCCTTCAGCACAAAATAATATAATATGCCATGTCTTTCTCAGGATCAGTTGTCTCAAAAATGTTATCTCTTGAATAGACTGGGAGCATGAGCAATGGTTGGTGATGTTGTTGTAAAATTCAAAATGGCCCAATTGACACTCAGAATATTTACTAGTATATTCACATTTTTTTCACTATTTGAAAATTTGCTGTTACATGTATTTTCCAAGTTGTTCTAAGCTAAATCAGCCACTGTACTCATGTTAGAGTGCTACAGTGTTTGTCAAATAAGACAAATGTTCTAAAATTGTTATGATACATCTAAACTTTAACTTTATAGCTCAGAGCACATTTTTTTTAATCAGTATTATTTTAACAAAATAAAAGGTTGCATTGTGAGTTTCTTTATATTTTGGTGTTTAATATTGTTACACGATTTGCAAGTTTAGGATTCAGCAAAAGTGCTCATCGTGGAAATTCATATTGGTTTGAGCCATGCTACTGGAAATTATCTGAAATTGTCTGAAATTATCTGAGAAATATTAAAAAAAAAAAAAAGTGTGCTACTCTAAAAATTCCTAGTTCACTTTTTAGAATTTTTTTTTTTTTTTTTTTACTTTCTTTGTGAAGCATGCCATTAAGGCTGGCCAGATACATTGTCTGGATCCATCTCATGAGCTGGCAGCCCGTTCATCCAGTGGGTCTGATTTTTTTTACCTATAATTTTTGTATTCATAGAATCATAGAA
>VYXB01000048.1:226658-253057 GCA_013397135.1 Pachyramphus minor | reverse complement strand
TAGAACTACCCAAAGGGAAGTTAGAGCCAGGTGGCGATTGGTCTCTTCTCCCAGGCAGTTAGCAATAGGGCAAGGGGACACGGGCTTAAGCTCTGCCAGGGGAAATTTAGGCTGGACATTAGAAGGAAATTCTTTACAGAGAGTGGTCAGGCATTGGAATGGCCTGCCCAGGGAGGTGGTGGAGTCACCATCCCTGGAGGTTTTTAAACTGAGATTGGACATGGCACTTAGTGCCATGATCTAGTACACGGACTGGATTTGGACCAAGGGTTGGACTTGATGATCTCTGAGGTCTTTTCCAACCCAATCGATTCTGTGATTCTGCTGGTTATAGTCTGTTCAAAGCTAAAAGTTCCAGTTTTCTGTCCAGTGTGACGAATACTTATGGGATTGGATCTTCACCACTTATCAGTTGCTACAATTTTCATATTTTTTGCTTGGTGCAGAAGTAAGCCTTGTCTTTTAACAGAAGACTTACATATGTGATAAACGGAAAGGGGAGGTAAAAACTAATTAATTCTAATTTGTGACTATTTCTGGAGGTCATGAGCCTGCCAAAAGCCATCTATTAGCATCTCAAAAAATAACCAACTCTTAAAATGAAGTATCTCCAGTGTCCTGACCCCACCTTTTGATTCTATTTTCTGAAATCCAGATATCCATTTGCTATTGACAGTCATCCTCTCACAGAATGATCATTTTATTTCAGCGAAAGCCAGACATTAGAAATTCTAGCAGACAGCCAAACTATCCAGTAGAACTTAATGGTTTCTTTGCAGAAGGATGAATAGTTTTCTTACAGAGCCACATTTCCCACTGACCCACCACTGGTACCTCCAGCTACCAGCTAGGTTTCTCTATGGTACCCTTCCAGACATAATAAGGTAATCCAGCTGTCAAAAATCTTGAGACATATGGAAACAGTACTGCAGTTGCCTTCAGCCATGGCTCTATGATGGCAGCACTCCTTCTCCTCTAAGGGTAGAAAGCTAAACCCTCTGTATTACTCAAAAACCAGGAACAGCTGCCTTTCAGAAGTTTTTCTCCATTTTCCCCCAGTGCTGTGTCTGGATGAAGACTATTGCTCATTTCTGAGACAATCCGCTCTTTGGAGATCTCAATTTTGTAAATCACTTTTGTTGTGTTTATAAACTGCAGGTAATTTCTTGCATTGTGAGGGTAGTAATATTAAGATGTCAAAATTTTGGTCTCAATTGACTACTAAAAAAATATTTTGGTCTATTTTGCTAGAAAACATCTGCAGATGAGAGATCGGTTCTGCATTTCCACCATCTCTGGGTCTTGTGTGCCTGCTGAAGTGACTTCCTTTGTTTGACAAATGGTTCATCATGGCTCCAGGACATGCAGAACATGCTTTTTGTGCACAGATCCCCCTCCTGTCTGTGAGTTTAGCCTGTGACCCTTCAACCATAGTGCTTTGCTTTCCACAAGGCTTTCACTTGTAAAGGTTTTATCTCTCGATTATCCAGTCTAGTTTCAAATTTCATCTGCTGCAAATTTTCCAGGGCAGCTCATTTCCTCATGGTCTGGTAAAGCTGTAACAGGTATATTTACACGGAAGAAGCATCTGATTTCCAGGAAAATTAAAGAGCACTTCCATTTTGACAAAGAAGCATAATAAAAAGTACACATCCCACTGGTAATTGAACTGAAATATCACCATGCTCATGAATGAGCACTACAGTGGTGTTCAGCTTTCCTCAATAATATCAGAGCTAATGGTCCAGTTCTTTATGTGGCTGGATTGATATGGGAACATCCAAGATATTTTTTTTACTTCAAACTGGACTTTCATTTACTTGAAACTGGACTCTCCTCTATCCTTTGCCAAGGGATTTGCATTCCAGTGATGGCCTTACTATCAAGCACATCTTTTATTTTCTATAACTGCTCCTGTTGTCTAGTGAACACCACGATTAAAGACAATGAATACCTTGTTCTGGCACTTTATGAAAGTGGTAAGCTTTTATTCTACTGAGAAAATATATGCCAGATTTCCTTTCACAAATAAGGTACATATTCTTGTTTCCTGTTTAAATGACAAAAACCAGCTCAGGATGTTCAGAGCTCACAGCTTTGTCTTTGCCTTCTCCATACTGGAGGGACTTTGATCTCTTCTGTGATCTTCCCTGCTCTTTGAGCTCACATCTAAGACAATATTCACAAATGCCACCATTGCCAGACCTTATGCCCTATTCGAGGTACCTCACATCATTATCACTGCTTTAGATGCCTGTGTGGTCAGTGCTTTTAACATGCTAAATCGGGATTTTAAACTGCTAATTGCATCAGTGTTGGTTTGCCTTTAGTTCCCAAGCTATCTCCTTCAATGGATTTCCTTTAAGGATGATCTTTGCTTTGTGAGGACATCCAGCATCATCATCCATCCTGTGTTATTTTATTTCCAAAGCAAGTGTTTCCTCCCCACACAGAGATCATTTCTCCATCTCATCAATAACAGATAATAATTTATTTCTTTTTATTTTTTAATAGAAAAATAAGATTATATTGCAGGCAGATTCTTTTTTTGAAGCAAGTGCTATTTTCTGGCCCATATCAAGAACTTTGGTCAGGAAGCTGATGTTTGCACTCGTCTGGAGAACAGATGCCAGCATTTGGCTGTGTGTCTAGTGAAACAAAGACCTTAGGATGTATCTTGGCATCAACAAATATGTATCAGTTTTCCCTCTTTAAGTAACGCCCACATTTCCATCTGAGATACACTGCTGGACTACAGCGTGCATGAAGCCTGCCTTCGATTTGAAACAAGCTGTCACACTTACTCAGGTGGCAGGGTCTCCCCACCCTATCACTTTGAAAGCACAATCGAAACCATTCTGTTTCCCAAGCTAGCGCAACTGCTTGTTCACAGCACTTTGGGTTTTAATGTCAATCAAGGTTCCTTGAAATTAGTTCAAGCAAATATAATCAGCCATGCTGCTCTTTGGATTGTCACTATTAATAGTTTATTTTCTGTTGGTGAGCAATAAAATATAGCCTGAACTTCTACCAGCAGCACTCTAGGCAATCCCCACTCCTATCTATTTACTCTACACCATCAATACTATTTCTTGTAATTTCTTCAAAGCACAGGAGTTTATGGGGGTGCTTTGTTTCTATTATGATGGTATTAAAATCTGTTCCAGAAACACAGTGTCAGGAAAGTCTTTTTTTTCCTGGTATTTGGTTGTTAATTTTTTTGGTTGCTTGCTTGCTTGCTTTTTTTTTTTTTACCCCTTTGTCTGCTATAGAAGTTCTTTCAACTCCAGGTGAAATTTCTTAGCTCTCTACCAGCTGTGCTGCTGGCACAGAATGAAATCTTCCTTAGCTAATATACTCCAGGGCTTTAGAGGTCAGATATGAAAAGATCTTCTGTCGTTCTCTTCTAAACTGACTGCATTTCCTCTCTCAGATAACAGAGGATATGCTTTTTTTGCCTTTTTTTAACAAAATGTTTTTGATTTCATTACTTTCTGGCAGTTTTCCTGGAACAATCAGCTGTAGTGTCTACAGAAACTTAATTTCTTGGATAGGTTAAATCACAGTGGTTCAGTCCTCTCTTCCACTACACTAACAATTACATTTCCTGTACATTGTTAAATTTTTGCTATGCTCCAACAGGTGCAAAAGGCTTGTCTGGAGCCAGTGTTGGCATACTTTCTAGGAAACACACATTTTACTGCACATTTTTCCCACACTTTGCCATCTTCCAGCAGGTGAGCCCTATGTCAGCCTCAATGAATTCATTACATTACGAGCGGTTGTAGTGTTACCGAGGCTCCATCTCAGACCTCCTTAATATGGGCTTCTGAAAGGATTGCTCTTCCATCCAGCCTCATTTTAGCTTCATTTCTTGCTTCTTTTGCAATTCAAATATTAAGGGAGAACTGAGAAATCCCTACTCACACTTTCATGATCTGCCAGCCATCTGTCACTCTTTGCTCCCATTCCCATGATGTCACTTTCAGCCTGAAAGATCCAACATTACCTACTGATAATAAATGCAAATATTTTAGTGAGAAAGGCTCTGCACTGTTTGAAAAGGTCTGACATTGAGGCAACACTGCTGGGGTACAAGCTGAGGTGGGCTCTTTCCTGCTGCCTGGGAGCTTGGGGCCAAGTGAAAAGTGGCTGTGGATGAAATATATTCTATCCCATCTGTCTTTCTGTCTTGTATTGTTTGTCTTTAGAGCAAACATTCTTTTTCTTTCCCAGTTTCAGTTTTGAGATTGGAGTTATTCTGCAAAGAACTCTATACCCAACACACAAAGCTCCAGGACCTTTGCTCCCTCCAGTGTAACTACCTCTGTAACTCTCACCCCTTGCACCCTTTGGGACAAAAAACCTCAGAGAAATCTTCATGCATCCTCAACAATTTTAGGCTGCTATGGAGTGTGCATAGCCGAATCTGGAAAGCACGCTAGGTACCTTATCTGAATTTCAAAGCAATGCTGCTTTGTTATCAATCTTCTTTCAAGAACTGACATGGCAGTTCAGCTTTCATGAAACAGATATTAACTTCTACCCTTCTGCACGGGATTTCTGAAATTCTGATGGCCATTAGGATACATTCTGTTCTGTCAGTCTGTAATTCTGAATTTAACTCTTCACGGGGGATACTGTTAGGAAAGGAACTGGCCCAGGTTCTCATAAAAAATACAAATACATTGAATAATACTGATTAGAAGGGACCTCTGGGAGTCTGTAGCTCAACCACAGCTCAAAGTAGGGACAATTTAGAACACTTGCTCCTGGGTCTTGTTCAGTTGAGTTTTGAATATCTACAAGGATGAGGATTCCATCATGGGGAAATTCATTCCCATCATATCTAGTCATATTTTCCCATGTTCCAGCTTGTGTCTGTGCATCTCCAAGAAAAGTCTGGCTCTATCGTCTCTGTAACCTCCTAACAGGCAGTGGTGGATAGCAACAAAGTCCCCAGTTTTCCTTGCCTTCCCTTCCCCCGGCTGAACAAGCCCACCTTCTCAGCCTCTGTGCTCCAGCCCCTACCAACTGGACCCCTCTGACCCACTCACTCCACTTTGTGCCTTTCTTGACTGGGTAGCCCAAGCTGGACAGAGTCCACATATGGTGTCATCAGTGCCAAGTTGAGGGGAGGAATGCCTTCTCTCACCTGATGGCTGCATCAATGATAACGTAGCCAGGATGTGGCTGGCTCACTTTGCTTCCGGGTCATACAGCTGTCGCAGGTTTGTCATGTTATCCACCAGGACCTGCAGGGATTTTTCTGCAAAGCTGACTTCTGACCAGTCTGTCCCAGCTTGTTCTGTTGCCTGTGATTGTTCCATCATGATTGCAGGACTTTGCATTTGCCTCTGTTGAACTTGATGAGGCTCCTGTCAGGCCACTTCTCCATCCTGTCAAGCTCCACTGTTTATGGTAGGTTTGGACTATAAGCCACAGCTTTGTTTCCTCTGTAAAAAACAGAACAGCAGAAGGGAGCAGTGAGGTCCTAACTCTTTGTACTAACTTCTTGTCACCTCTTCTCAAACCGCCATTCCTCACACTCTGCTCCAAAAAATAAAGAAAAAACTTCCAGAGTTTGTAATCTTGTAATTTCAGGAGAAAAATAGTAGTGAGCCCCTGATGTACGGAGGTACAGGCCTACATTCTCTTTAATGGGTGAGCTTGTGGAAAATCATTAGTGTCATCATCATGGTTTGGCTTTGTGAACGAAGATTTCAAAGGGCTCTATCCACGCTTGCTACAGGCTCGCTGATGGCTGAAAAGGCCAATGCGTGACAGACAAGTCCTGTTGCAAAAGGCGCAGCAGAAAGATTCCCCAGGCGGTATCGACAGGACGCGATTCTTTCTGCTTTGTCTTTTCTCCTCGAGAGTGATCTTGCGTGAGTTCTGAAAGGAAGCAGCAGCGTTATAGATAATGTGTCTCCAAGCCTCCTGATTGGAGGTCAGAGTAGAACAATGGTGACGATCAATCAAGACCAATATGGCCAAGGCTGAGATGTTGTTTAAGGGAGTCCTTGTATCTCCTTTTCGNGACTGCAGTCTGTTCAGGAACAGACATATAGGTCACATAATCCATCCAGTGGATGTTTAGGATTATATGGAGGCAGCGTTGATGGAAGCTTTCTAAGAGTTGCAGGTGGTGGTGGTAAACGACCCATGATTCAGACCCATATAAAAGAGTAGACAGTACTATGGCTCTGTAAACAGTGATCTTTATACTTTTCTTCAGGTGTTTATTTTGCCAAACTCTTTTATGTAGTCTACCAAAAGCTCTCTATGCCTTTGCTAACCTGTTGTCAATTTCTTTGTTGATCTTACCATCTGAGGAGATGATGCTTCCCAGGTAATTAAATTGCTGGACTGTTTTGAGTTCTGATTTGCCAATGGAGATATGGGGATGATGGAAGGCTTCCTGAGGTGCAGGTTGATAGAAAACTTCTGTCTTCTTCAAGTTGACTTCCAGCCCAAAAAGCTCAGCAGCCTCTGCAAAGCAGGATGTTAAATGCTGCAGAGCTACTTCTGTGTGAGCAACGAGGGCAGCATCGTCAGCGTAAAGCAGCTCACGGATGAGATGATTTAGGGTCTTGGTGTGGGCCTTCAGTCGCCTGAGGTTGAATAGGCTACCATTGGTACGATATCAGATGTAGATCCCGTTTTCTTCATCAAGATCTGCCGTGCCCCTTTGGAGCATCATACTGAAGAAGAGTGTGAATAGAGTTGGTGCAAGAACACAGCCTTGTTTCACTCCATTAGTTATTTGAAAGAGCTCAGAGAGTGTATTGCCATATCTACCTTGGCCGTGCTGGTCCTCATGGAGTAGGATGATCATTTTAAGGAACTTGGGTGGACATCCTAAATGTTCCAGAATCTGCCATAGATCTTTTCTGCTCACAACATCAAAAGCTTTGGTTAGAATCATTAGTGATTGCCCTGTTGAATACAGATGGGAGCTACCCAGTGTTTTGGACAGTCCAAAAAATCAGGACAGCTGTGAACTGCAGTGGATATGCCCAGTTATTTGGAAAAAGTTATGCCTAGGGGTCAAAGACAAGTGAGCACTGATGAGCAGAAAAAGGTCTGTGATGTGTGTGACAAAGAAAGAAAAGAAAGGTCAGACAAAATGTCATGGAAAGCTAGAGAACTGGAGGAAATTCCTGCGGCAGTACCTGCAAGAGAGGAATGGGAGAGCAGGAAACAACGGAAACAGCCTAATTCACAGGGATGAGTGACCTGAAATCTCAGGGGAGGTGACTGCAAGACAACGTGTCTACCAGCCTGGACTGAAGAATACTATTTGAGAAGCTAACATCTCTGCCTTAACAGTGCTGCAAAGTATCCCCTTCCTGGTTTGCTTCTTATGAGTACAGATCAAAACACAAACATCTCCCCTTCCTTAATAAATGTATCTACACATCCTATTGCTACTCCTGAAGAGGATAACACATTTCTTCATTCCTTACAAATACCTCTCACTGTATTTTTCCCAGGATGAGAGAGGGCTGCATATATAGCCCTGGATTTAGGGAGGAGGAGTAAGACAGCCTGTCCCGCACAGAGCACCATGGTGAGTGTCCAGCTCCTCACATGGAACTTACATTATGGAAATCCTGTGTAACCTTCTGTAATCTTTCATTCTGCAAATACTGAGATAATACCACAGGCTTCCCACAGCACATTTCCTCTTTTAGTGGACTGGTTGGTTCTCTGTATCAAGCCAGAAGTCTGGGGATGAGGCAGCAGTGTGAGTGGTGTTGACACCCTGAAACCTTTCCATACCCTTCAAGAGGGGTGTCTGAAAATTCATTTCTTGATATATCATTTTGGAAGCTGTCTAATCTGGCAGCCTGATAGCAGGGAGTCTGCTGCAGCTGTGAGCTCTCAGGTCCAGCTGTTGGTGAGGATTCTGTTCTTCTATTCTATCTATTCCCAGCAGACACACACGAGTACAGCATGCAAGTGGCTGACTACACAGACAGCAATACCCAGCATCCAGGGAAACTGAAACAGCACCAATGGCCTGGTCTCATCCCTTTCTATCTCATCAGGATGAACGTCTGTTGGTAGGATATGGGCTTAAGCAGCTGGACTGCAAAGCCTTTTGCAGAGGACATTGAGTTTGAAGGTCTGAGATCAGGCCCTGAGAACAGAGAGAGCAAGCAGCAGAGGAGTACAGCATTCCCATGAGAACAGATAAATGCACTGGCAGGGGAGTGCACCATTCCCATGGGAGCAGAGAAACATAGGCATGCACTATTTGTGTTTTCTCTTACTGTAATCAATGTTATTATCTGATACACTTTCACAGAAAGCAAAACTTTCTCAAGGTAGAATTCACCAATGAGTAATATGTTAGTGTGCTTTAGGTAATAAATATCCAATCACTGAGGGACACAGCTGCTGGTGATTTTGTATTTAATATCACTATCCATGTGAGAATAAAGGCTTTTTTCTCTTGTGTGTTTTCACGGCACCACTTCTTGTTCCTGTTGGCCACCTCGACATTCACACCGTAACAGTAGGAAATTTATATATACAGTGTAACCCTACTTAGTCCAAAGGGTGCTCTGGATATCTGCTGCCATAGACTCCCCAAGATGGGTATCACTCCTGGACCATTAGGCTGAAGGTCTGCCAGGACAACCCTGTGAGGTGCCTGGATAGGGTGCTGCCTCCTTTGAGTCTGTAATTTGGATTTCCTGCTACCTTTGGGACTCTCTTGCAGGTTTATCTAAGAACACAGAGACCACCTGTCCATTCAAGCAGTGCAGACCAAAAGCCTGGTTCAAGGCCAGGCAGCAAAGTTTTTGAGAAGTCATAGGTATTGTGATCTGTGCCATGGGGCCTGAAAAACTGCTTTAGAGAAGAAGGATTTGAGTAATTCAGGCTGAGTGCTCTCCCATGCTTAGTGCTTTGAGATAACTCCTGCAACAGCTTCGGAGAATGTTCTGTATATTTCTGCAGCATCATTGGTGGGCTTTTTTTGCATGGGAAGACAACTGGCTGCAATTGTCCCATTTAGTTCCTGTGTCCATGGAAATGCAGCAATTGCAAAGGCAACAGGACTTCTTCCCCAAGTCAGACCTCCTATCCCATTGTTCTCAGATAGGTCTTAGGGGGTCACAAAGCTAAAGCAGGTGTATGCAACACTCTACCAGAGAAAGTGTGCTTGTGTAGTGTTCTCCCATCTTGTCTGGAGCATCAGAGGACGCAGGCGTGTGCAAGGAAGGACGGTGGGCCTTCAAAATATGATCAGATTACATTTGTTTGCTGACACTGAACCAGAGTGTTGGCATCATTCACATTTCTGCAATGTCTGTTTCTCATTCTGGGAAGCACAGCAAACAAATTACTTGAATTTCACTGCATCACTGGCATGTAATAAACTCATCTGATTGTTAGTCTCTCTCATAAGGACTCAGTCCCTAGGGTCAAGATATGACAGAATTAATTCAACTTTTGCTAACTAAACAAGGTCTTTCCAGCCTTTGGTTGGGGAACTATAATGAAAAGGAGGTTCCTTGGATGCCACAAATCCAGAAGATACACAAAAACCCTCAGCTTTTCTAGATATTTTTCAATTCATAACTGGGTAAATTAATCTCACTAGTTAGGAGACTGACTTCTTATTCTTAGGGTCGTAAGTTCTCAGGGAAGCTTATGGGAGCTCTGTGCTTATTTGGAGGGATGCAAAACCAAACTGAAGCTCTAAGCTATATGCTGACACTAAAGCTTGCCCAAAACTCTGCAATAACCTGAAGGGTCTGGCCAAAAAAGGAGCTGCAATGGCTTCGGATCAAGACCTTCTGAGTCAGGATCTCAGGAAATGTCCCAGAAAGTACTGTGTACTTTAACTCTGTCTTTCTCAGTATTCTCTCTTGCAAAAGAGAAACTGATAAAGGTATGCAGACTTGTAGTATAGCAGGGAATTCCTCCCAGGAAAAAAAAGAAGGGCATGAGGTCAAATGTGGTTACCACTGATCCCACAATCCTAGGCCAAAATAACATGGATTTTTTCCCCCTCCTAAATGAAAAGTATTTCATTAGTTATTTTAAAAAGAAACATACTCTTTATGAAAATATAAAAGAGAAAAGAATGAGATGGTAAGAGAAAATCACAGCTCTGAGAGTCATTGCATTTGTCAGTGGTCTAAGACAAAAATGTCAAGCAGATTTATCCTCTTAGGAAAGAAGTACATGTGTTATCTGAATAAAACATTTTAAACAGAAATTATGCTACCAGCCCTAAATGAATGAAAAAAACCAAACCACCAGCCTTTTGAACTTTTCTATGTCTATGACAGAAAACAGTAGCATTAAACCCCTCTCCCTCTATCCCTAAATCCACTGTTTACTACGCTGCATTTCTCCAGCTACGCAGCAAGCCACAACAGACCTCACCATGAGCAGCTTGACCTGGGAGCCAGGACACCTGGGATCATTTCCCTCATGGAAAAGCTGGTTTATGAAGGCTGTGAGACCTCAGTTCCCTACACTGATGTATAATAGCAAAGTACAGTAAGGGTTGAGGGTCAGGATGCCTCAGTTCTTTGGCAGGGAAGACATTGAAATCATTCTGAAAGAAATATGCTGTGTATATGGGAACCTGCTCCCCTCAGTGCCTGCAGTCCAGACTGAGGAGACAGAGAGAGATGAGGGAGATGCTGATCACGTAAGATAACCATAAGACTCTAAGATGACAGAGACTTCGAGTCACAGATCCTCAGCACAGGATGGCCATTGTGACACGTGAAAGCTGTGACTCTGCTGGGACTCCTCAACCCTAAACTGTCCTGAGCTGTCCTCTGGGGGACAAGGAGGTAGATTCAGGTGATCTAGGATTATAGACAGGCTGGGGCTGGAGCAAGAGTTAGGAATAGACTCCACAGCAGCAAAAGGGAGGGGGGTAGGAAAAAAAAATTAGAAACTGAATCTGATGTCTCTTATTAATAGTATCACCCGATCTGGATGTTAAATAGAAGGCGGAATTTCTGCAAATACACTCTTCTATTGTTTAAAAAAGTACTTAAATGAGAGGAGCAATAAAGGAGATGAGGCTCCATTTTTAAGCAGATCTTTCAAAAAATTAGCAGTTTTTAAAATAAAGGTAGCAATTCTCAGCATGGTAGATTTACATTAGTACAAGTTGGCACAAAATTTTTGGTTTTTTAATCAAACTTGCTAACTGAAGTTGTAGCCCCACTTCAGCAAAGGAAGGGCGTGAAAAGCAGGGTCTGCTTACATCCAGGTGTTATGATCAGGTTCTTTAAAAGAGAGAAGAGATATGCCTCTGCCCAAATTAAGGTGAAAATGAGACTGTATGCCAAAGTCAATAGTACAGACTTTTATTTAACAGTAAATGTGAGGTTGAAAGAGATAGAAAAATAGGAAAAAGAGAGAAAGTGGGAGAGAAAGAGAGTGACAGACAGATTAAGTAAAAAAATTTCACCACTCCATGGATTCCAATGGTATCCCATTGATCCTCTTCTTGTGGTGTTCTCAGTGATGAGTCTTGTCGAAGGGATAGTTGCAGTCTGGATCCCTTGAGTGAACCCCAGGGGGGTGAGGGAAAATGCCCATGGTAGTGGAGGAAGAAGTCCGTGATGGTAAAAGAAGTTCTGTGTGGTGAGGGAAGAAGTCCAAGTGGTGAGCAAAGCCTGGATGTTGAAGGAAGACCAAAGTGAAGGAAGTCCTGAGTGGGTTTTATTATGCTTAGGCTACTTGGGAATGCCCCCAGTACCACCACTGGGGCGGGGAGTTTCACAATGGATGCTGTAATACTGGATGATGGGACATTTCAGGAGTCTTTGATACCTTCTAAGACTTTACAGCTGCCTGTTACCTTTAGTCCAATACAGTTCATTATGGCCCACTATGGCCCCTCAAGAGAGATTAATATCTCCAGGTTGCCTGTGAATTATTCTAATAGCTTCCCAGAGGGGAGTTACTACACCTGAATTATCTGTGTAGGAACACTAAAAGAAACACTATCTCCTTATCTTGTTCAACACTCAGCTTGTAGGCTGAGGTGGTAGGTGTGCACAGCCTCAGCACCTGGGCGGTTACTTTGCACATAGTCAGCTTGCATCTTGATTGTCTGAGCATTAGCATTCTACTCTTTCACATTTGTGGGTACATTCTTCTCCTGGGATAATTGGACAATGTACCACCCTTATCTTAAGTTTCCATCACATCCAAATTAGTAGGGCTATTCAGGGAGGGGTTGGTTTCTGTGAGCAGTTGCTTCCTTGCCGTTTGTTTGCTACAGTGGACAAAAGTCTTTCAGTGTTCTTAACAATGTTTAAGCCATTAACCATTTCCAGACTCTCACACAAGGTCATCAATTAACCCTTTCTTATCCTCATCACAAATGCAACACTGTCTTCTAACTGTGCCCTATGGAAGAAGGATAATTTCTGAGGATCTTCATCCTTGTTATCGAGACCTGCATCACCTCCTACCTCTTTACTACCCCACATTTGAGGCTAGTGACAGTGACAAAGGACAAGTACTGCTGTCCCAACAGGATGTTGCCATTGCAGGGGTGGCCATGAAAAGCAAGAGAAGGGCAAAACTGCAAATGGCACCCTTGGGGTAGCCTGGATGGGGAGGAAGGGCAGCTTGAAAAAGTCTCGGCAGGTAGAACAGAGCTTAGCAGTGACCTAGGCAAATGGGGGCCATGTCAATCACAGATAAATATCAGTTGGTATCTTCACCTTCAGATAGCAGTGTAGCTGAGTGCCCTGTGGCTTGGGGAGCTCAACAGTGGGGTTTGTAAACCACATGCTTGTATCGCTGTTTAGTCCCCCGGTGAGAAATAAATCAGGCGGTTTTATTACAAGCAGGAATTTCCATAGGTGTCTCATGTTGAGATGCCTGGAAATTGTTTTGTTTGGGGAGTTCGGGAGTCATTTGGTGGTCGGGGACTTGCAGTTGTTTGTTGCTGCTTACAGCTCTGCTTAGAGTTACTGTTACTTACTTGTTACTGCTTTACAGTCACTGCTGCTTACTTGTTGCTGCTTACAAGTCTGCTTACAGTTACTTGTTACTTGTTGCTGCTTACAGTTACCTACAGTTATGTAGGCGAGCCAGAAAGCATGTAAGGCAGGGAGACCAATCTGGGCTCACCGCCAGGGAACCACAGGGCCGGGACAGGGAAACAATGTGATAGGTCGGATAAGACAACCAATGGACTGGCGAAGGAAGGTATGGGTCCACCCTGAGAGACACAATCGAGTTCAAGAAGAGGACTATATCACCTTTTAAGGAGGAAAAGGAGCGAGGATCACCATGGGAGGAATGAGGGAGTGGTTATGTAAATCAAGAAACCTTAAAAGGGTTCTCATCCCTCCTATTCCAGGTGTGCTCAGGCCTGGTCACAAGGCTGGTGCACCCAACACGCTTTGTTTCACTTTATTTGGCCGTCTTTGAAAGTAATTCAAGATTTTTCTCACACCCCCCCTTATAGCTCCCCTTCTGACTCATTCCAGAGGTTTGCAGCATGAAGTGACAGTTGGATAGCACAGAGGATGTACCTCCATTAGCCCTGAGGTTCCACTACTGGTTTCAGTTAGTGCACCACTTCTAAGGCTCTATGGCAAACCAAAAGCCAGGCAAGCGGCAGGAAGGAAGGATGGAAAAGAGAGATGAATTGTCCCTTTGCTTATCCACTGGCCTGCTAGAGAGACTGGGTCAGAATATGAAACTATCTTTTTACCCTGGGGTAGCAGCAGAGAAACTGAAATTATTTATCTAGCTGACTAGGTCATGAAGGTCTGCAGAGATAATTACTGAACCTGAAAATTGTCTGTCAGCCCATCTGTGCATTACCAGACAAGGACCCAGGCGGATCAGTACCAAATTCAAAATTACGTGCCTATTAACTCTTCAACCTATTTACTTTCCCAAGTCTGAGGCAGGAAGCAGACCAGCAGAAACATAAAGTACATCTCAGCCTGGGTCAGCCTGCTCCTGAATGGTATAAGAAAATACTACGAATTGTCGGACCATCACTGCAGTTGTTGGAGACTTCAAAATTTACAAGGGAATTGCTAAGATATACTGGTTAAACAACTTCCAGGACCACTAGGTATTAAAAAAGGAACCACACAGGCCCAATCCCTCACTTGAAGTATTTGTCCACTTGTACCCAGCCATTCACTCCATCTGATATTTTCCCTACAGATGTGTCCCTGTGTCTCCCTACCTGGACTGCACAGTGGGAGTGGCAAGGAAGAGGTATTGCATCTACTGGTGAGATTTTTATTGTAAATAGCAGATCCTCTTTCCCCCCCCAGAGAAGTGACTAAATCTCTAGAGCCCTGTTTCATGGTCTTCTCAAATAAAACTACAGTACCTCACTTTTTAATTCTGGAAAGGAGGAGAGGAGTGTGGAGTCACATACCTGCAAGGGCTAAAATTGCTGTAAGTCTGTGGTTTTGTTACTACCTCTGTGTGAGAGAAGGACTTAAATGTGCATAGTGTCACAAAATGTCTTATTGACCTGGTGCCTTACAATTGTAATTTGGCTTGTAAAGTCAACATGGTCCAGGCACTCCTCTGAGAGATTCCTTCCTGCCCCTTCTGTAGAGGGAGAAAGAGGGTGCAGCAGAAAACCTGCAGAAGCACAGAGCATGTTTCCAAGGAGGAACACTTCAGTTATTAGGCAAAACATTGCAATTTTCAGCTGAAATTATATCAGCATTCAAATTTGCACCCTTCTTTTATTTCCCTCTCCCTTGTTCCAGACCCCCAGATAGTACATTGCTAACGAAACATTTAGAAGTGAGAGTAAGAGGTGTGGAAAACAACAGGGTGAACAAGAAAAAGTAGTGTGTTTATTTTTGTTTAATATTAATATGCCACTGAGACCTGTAAACAAATTACTTCAGCCCCTGCCACAATAGGCATGGGACAGACAAAAAATAAATGACACTTTGTTCATGAAGCAGATCCCAGCACTTACCCTAGTGGAAGGGAATATATGCATATTCAAAGCCATTTACTGAAGTAATGAAGAAAAGAGAAGCAATGCTTTCTTTTGACGTGGAATTCCCACTTTTGTTCAGCTGGGAATAAAAGCATAATTAATCAAAGCATTTAAATAAGTTTCTTTCTGCCTTAATTAGAGCCGTGCAAATAAATAATTTTTCAGTTCAGTAGCTACACCAAAATAATAATTGTAGAAATACTTTAAAGTTGTCTGAAATGAAACTTCAGGCTCCCTTAAATATTTTCAGTGAGCAGAGATATTTGATTTAACTGAAATAAGATGGTGACTCTTCACTTCAAGGCCTCTTTATTTATTTTAAACACACAGAGCTAAATTTATCCCTAAAAGGTTGTTTTGAAGGGAAAAAAACCAAAACAGCTCTCTTAAAAGAAACATTCAAATTAATAGTTCTGGTTGCCCTATTTCTTTCTCCAGTTTCTTGCTTTATCTTTTCACCAGATTCACACTAAATATCATTACCTCCAACTACCATCCCCTGGCAGCTTATTGAGCTTGTCCAAAACAACTGACACTTGTCCAAAACAACAGCTGCGGCTGTCATCTCACTGAAACACTTTTGTAAAGGCATTCCAGAACTGGCTGAAAGCAGAAGCTGTGCAGAGCAAGAGGTAAGAGGGATGGGAAGAGAACTGGACTGACTTGCACAGACTACTTGAAATTGTGATGCATTGTTCCTCCAGAGGTCTTTTTTACAGAACAATCACCTCTACTGTTTTAATACTGATGCAAAAATCATATCGCAAAAAATGCCTCCTTGAACTTCCCCCATTTGCCCTCAGCTTACATGCAACACATTTGGCAAAACAGGTATTACCAGGGACAAGAAAACTCAGAGACATGCCCCCAATTTGACTGAAGTTATCTTGTGACCCTCATGGAAAGGACAGTTGTGGATGTACTGGGAGGCATGGTGGGAGGTGCCCATGAGTTCCTAAAGGTATCATGAAATGTAGTGATGTATGGCTTCCTAGCCCCTATTTGCCTCCCAAATGTTAATTTTCATTATTAGCAAGATTCATTTTTATCTGCTATTCTCACCTACCCTTTCTCCCACTGAGGGAGACCATGGCGTCAAAGGCTGAGAGACTCAGAGTTCTGGCAGGGTTCTTGCCTCATCCAGTCCCCATAGCAAGGTAACTAACCCTGACAGAGGGATCCAGGGACCCAGGCATCCACTGTGGCATTCACTCAGCACCCACAGCCCATTTGGCTTCTGTAAAAGCCACAGAGGCATGCTGTATCTGAGGTATTCAACCACATTTGCAAATGCTGGGTCATGTTCTGCTATCCTTTCTTGTGAAAACTGTATCCTCACAAAGAGCAGGAGGCATCTTGGAAAACCCAGCTGGGCTGGACGTGCTGCTGTCTAGGGCTGGAGGCTAGGAAACAATGCTGTTGCTGTTCTTTCAATGGAAAAAGCTTTAACAATCACCTAGAATTCACTTGCCTATGTAGTAGCCCTACTTTTAGAAATTATGAGGTCCAGATTTACACTGTTTAAACTCTAGATGCATGACAAAGAGAAACAGGTCCTTTCAGACAGGCTGGGGGCTGGCTGAGACCTGAGTCTCCCTCTGCCATTCTCAGGCTCAACTGTGGGAAGAGCTAGGGGATGATCTGTACTTCATTTGCCTGTGCCGAGTGACTAAGCCCCTGAAGTGCTGGTGGGATGGATCCAGCAATGGTTATTAAAATTTGTGGTTCAAAGTACTCAAGTTTAGAAACAAGACCCTGTGCACGTGCATTCATTAACTTGATAACATCTTAGGTGAGAAAAGGTATTTGGTACCCAGTAAGTGCAGAAGGGACCTTTTTAACATGAAGAGAAATAAAAAAGTCATTCAGCCCTCTGGGAAAGAGAGGGAGAGAAAAAATAAGAGCAGCAGGTAATTTATTGCTGGTTTAACAAAAAGCTGAAAGCTGAGAGGCAGGGATCAGAAACATAAAATGCCGTAAAAACAATATCTCTATCAAGCCCATGTTGTTTAGTGTCCAGAGTTATGAATTTCAGTTCCCTGGCTTGCCTCTTGCTGCTCCTATTTCAGTCATGAACAAGGACCTGGGAACTCTAAAGCTTTCCCTTTTATCCACCTCTGTAAATTGCTTCCATAAAAAATATTACCTTTCTTGACAAATCAAGCCTCCAGCACCTTCTCAGAGCACAGCTACTCTCACCACGGCAGCGCAGATGTTAGGGGTTGATCCCGCCCAGGCTCACACAGTGACCTAGCACACAGTGAGAATAAAACACTTCCAGCAGAGCAGGAGATATGCTGTCCTGCCTTATCCATCACTGTGTCCTGCTGTGGATGACTGACAATAAAGTAGGACTACAGAGATGAATAGCCTGCCTCTCTCTCCTTGTAGGACTAAAACCAGTCTCTCCTGCAGCTCTCTTTTGCTATAGAGGTTAGGGAGTTTATTTCTCCTGGTCTGCAGATATAAACAAGTAGAAACTCGTGGTTGTATTTCCCTGTCCCTTTTGTCCCAGGGACTGTTCAAACCAAACTTCTAATGAGAGGGCTCTTTCTCTCATCTAGAGCATCCTTGCAGCCAAGCCCTGCCCCTCTGGTTCATCTTGGAGGGGAGAACAGGTGCAGGATGCACAGGAATCACTACTTGAGCACACACAACAGAAGAGGACTTTTCTTCGGATGACTTCTCTTCTTCACCCACTTCCCACCATATCGCCTCATGTCAGAGCCAAGAGAAGCACTCCCTGTTCAGTGGCACAGTCTAAGGAATCTGCCACAGCAGGATCTGCCATAGCATTCCCTAGACTGCCCTTGGCCTGTCTCCAGCTTGCTCTGAGTGACTCACTTTCTGCAAGTTACTGCCAAAAATGGTACAAAGTCAAAACAGAAAATATTCTATATAACTGAGGGAGGGAAGTGTGGGTTGGCAGTGAGGTTTTCTTATTTCTTTTGCAGAGAGAACCAGAGAGAAAGGCTCCAAGTAAGGAAGCTAGGTAAGACCTTCAGCCCTTATTAAAGTCCTGACAACCACAGAGGTCTGCCTTGATCTGTGGGTCTGCAGCTTAATGCCAAGCCATGCTGTCTTTGCAGTGCCTTTCTGGGTATCTCTGTCTCACTGCATGAAATCCTTTACTCTCAAGACCTTTCCTCAATGAGAAAGGTGTTTTGCAGGATGCTTTGGGGCTGTGCCTTGTGCTGCCTTTTATTGCTCTACCTTGGAGAGAACTCTACTGAAGGACATCAGTTGACAAGCCACAGAGATTTCTATGAAGTTGCTACCTTCAGGAGCTGAAAACCTGGAAGACATCTCTCCGAAATTCAACTAGCTTTAAAATACCAGGAGTTTGAAAAGCACAACAAATGTTGCTGTCTTCTCATTTTCCTTAGGGTTTTTGTGTCAAATTGTTGCCTGTAGCAAAACAAGATAGAAATGCAATTCAGAGAAAAGAAAAATAAAAACCTATGGCTTTCATTCAATTATATGACTCCTTAAGCTCAGGCTAACAGATAGGGATACCAGTACAGTCACTGGAGCCTGCCATAGGTAGGATAAACGAGGTAACAAAGCACAAGCATGCTGGCTTGTGGGGTTTTCCACATATTTAGAGGAGAACTGGCAGATCACATGGAGATGTCACTTTACATTTCAAACAAGTTAATTTTCTACTGGAAGCTGCAACTTCCAATAGACTTTGTCTTAGGGATCCACTAAAGGCAGCTGGGTGTGGAGCAGGGATCCTGATGGAAGATAAGGTGTGCCCAATACATTTGGAGCAGCTGTAGATTAGATTTTTGGAACTGAGAGCAAAAAGATATTTCAGGTCTCAAATATAATCTCAGGATCCTACTCTTGTGTAGTAAAACCATCAGACATCTTTATGAGACTAGATGGTCTTACCCGTTTGCTAAGCTGAGAAACAGACCCCCACCCCACAGCAAGATTCTTTCCTGTTCATGGATCTTCATCAGGCAGTTCTGGGCCTATCCCCCGAACTCAACTCTGTTTCCTTGAGTTGAGAGCCTTTCTTGTGAAGAATAGGAGAAAGGAGATTGGATTCATGGCAACAGGAGTAAAGATTCCAAAGACCCTGGGAGATGGGTGGAGTGACACGACACAGGCCCAGCCATCGTGCAGTCCAGGTTGCGCCTAGAGACCACTGAGATCTGCAGAAGGTGAAGGACATCAGATCAGATTTGGTAGAAGGAAAGTTTGTTAAGAATGAGGAAGGATACTACTGTAGTCAGCTAAGAAACATAATATCAGAAAAATGGAGACCTCAGGAAATGCCTCACTATGACACCTCCGGCATGGACCCCATGTGGTATAATGGAATCATTTATTACAGTTCTTCCATTGTTTATATACCCCGTTACATCAGTAGTAAATTCCTGTTAGTAACTTTTCTCTATATTTAGTTTTTAGTTAAGCATTCAATGCCCATGAGAAAAATATCCCCAAGCAATTTCCCCCCCACAAAGATACATCTCACCACATCTGCATTTATCTTGCCAAGTTCCCCTTAAGTTTCTCCCAGGGTCGTGTAATCTCAGTTTCCTACACCTCACTCCTTCCTGCTGCCTGAGGGAAAAACCAGTCTGTCTATCTGGATCATCCTAGGAGAGGTTTGTCCTGCCAGGTCCATTCAAGTGACCTGACACCTCCTCTTTCAATGAATTCTCCTGTATATTATATGTCTGGTTTAAACACTCCCTGATACAGCAGGACCACTTTCTTCCAGTCTGTCCTCAGTAGACATGCAGAAAAGTCACTACCTTCTATGCCCTGAAAGAGTCTTAGGACTCTAGACACTTTGACTCAGTCACTGATTCATTCACTCTAGACACCTTCCCAGTCAGTGATTTGGGGTTGAAGTGTTTTGGGGCTCTTCTGTCCAACTTCAGATTTGACAAGACCACCACCACACACCCTTAAGAAAATGAAGATGTTAGTGAATTAAATTCTCTCACAAATGTCCTCTGATAACTGTGGAGACTCAATGGGCCTGATTATAATTCACATTAGGGGCTGTTTATGCCGTTGCAGTAAAAGAATTGTTATCTAGGCTTTGCTGTAAATCCAAATGAGGCTCCTAATGGTGCCGCTGGGGAGAGGATTAAATTTATCATAAGCAGTAGGTATGTAATATTTTGTACTCCCCAAGCAAATCCTTCTGCAGCAGAATGAAAGATTAGACATTTTGTATGTAATCCAAATGGAAGGACTTTTTTCTTCATGTTAGGCAAACTAGTAAAAAAAAAAAATTGGACTCCTTTCCAAATTTCATGTATTTACAGACATTTTATAATTTATTTTCCTGCGTGTTAGGCAAACTAGTAAAAAAAAAACCAAAAAACAAAAAAACAAACAAAAAAAACAAACAACAACAAAAAACCCAAAAACTAGTAAAAAGTAATTACTAAGGCTTCTTTTGGGTCTAGAGACTTATTTATTCATTACATCAACAAATAATAATGCTGAAGGGAGTCTATATGGAATAGGAAGCCAGTAAAATATGCTATCAGCCTTAGTCCTGTATTCAGGCAGGGAGGAGACATGCCAGAAGTGTTCATACTAGAGAAATGGAAGAAGGCAAGGGTAAAGATTTTCAGCTTTCTTTCTGAGGTGAAAGTTCAGTGTGAAGTCATCACTGACATGATAATGGACTGACTCTCCAAGTGTTCAGAGACCCAGGCTTTAGTAGTGGCCAAACTACTGTGCTTTTCTGCTAGCAAGCTGCCCACTGCAAAGCACTGCAAAGGCTGCAGGGAACTTTGGCAAGAGGAGCCACCAGGAAGAGGTGGCTATGCCATGTGGGATATCACAGGTCTGAGAAGCACTTTGGACACCAAATGCCTTAGTAATTCCTAATAGGCAAGAGTGTGCCTTCCCCTTTGTTGTTTCCTATTCACTTTGATGCAGAACTGCTACTGAGCAAGGATAACTGTGCATGATGTGAGGCTACCACTTAAGGACACACTTGGGGGCTGCTCAGCTCCACGTGCCCATCAGGCCAACCTCCTGAGTGCATCAGTGTTCCCTAAGGGAACATATCCTAAGAAAAAACCTATGCATGATTTGCATGATTTGCAAGGATATCTACTCCTCCAGCTGCTCAGTGACCTGCTAACAAGCCTGATGACAAGGTCCATCATGCTCTTCACCTAGCCCTCAGCCCTTCTGTACCTGTACAGAGCTCACAGCCCAGCTTGGCTCCCTCCCTCCTTCCTTCTCTCCCTCCTTCTCATGCATGTAATCAAGCCAAAATAGCTTGTTAGCAGTCTGATTGCATTCCACTGCTTATCATTTATTCATTCTGATTTCTGAACCAGACATAATAAAGACATCCACCATAAGCTCTGAATGCCCCCTTCCAGGATGTAGAGCACATTGTAATCAATAAATATGCAGAACCTGTTGCTTCCACTGCCAGAGGCTGGCAAAACCTATATTCACTTCCTTCAATTCCCTCAGTCCTATTTTAGTTCACCTCTCTTCTAAAACACCCAGGCTATTCAGAGGGAGGTATGCTAGGAGGCACTGCTATCCGAAAGATAGTCTAAATAATTAATTTTTTTTTTTCATCTTGCTTCTGGATTGGATCCTGCACATATCAAAGTCGAAGCAAACATGCTACAGGGGGTTAAAACCAGCTCTGAGGGTCAAGGATAACAACCATATTCCAGCAACTAGTTCCAGTTTTGGAAAGCTATTTTGAAGGCAGTAGTTCAGAGAGTATCTGGCTATTGCTCTGAGAAACCACCTGCAATGCAAGCCTAGAGTGGAAGTAATGTGCTCTTCAGTACACAAGGTTATCGCTGTAATGTGAAGGGCCACATGCTTAATGCACCTATTTATTCAGGTACAGCTCACAATCTTTGCAGTCACTAAATAATTAATCATCTCTCCATCAAACCTGGGAAACAGCAGGTATACATGAAATAACATAAAATGACAACCCCAGAGGTCCAGCTGCCAGCATCTATAACATTCATAGTGGTCATCTGCCAAAACATACTATCCAAGGAAAATCCTTAGCTGTCTTAGAGAAAGCAATTAGAAAACAAAGTAAAATGCAGACAAATGGCAAACAAAACACAATAGCAGAAAAAGGAAAACCTACCAGAATAATTTCTGCCTTTCAAAAACTGACACTGCAGCTGCAGAGGTATTCTCAACCATGTTACTGGATTTAAGCTCTGGAAAAATAGCAATTTAGTTGGTTTCACCTGGAGCTGAGGAAAAATCAGAACCAAGCCAAATTCTAGGAGCCCAGGAGACTGTCCTGGGCTGGAACAATAGTCCTCCTGTTCAGTTTGTCTAACTTAGCACTGGGAGTTACACAACTGAAGGCATTGAACAAAGCACTATTGCTAGCCACTGTAGAGTTAGGTTCTGAGAAATACTCCATGTGATTTTCAGGTAGATGACACTCAGCTTCTATTGGAGCTTCAGTGGGTATTAGAGTGAGATGAGTGCTAGAAAATAATTTATATCACCACTATAAAGGCACCAAGTGCTTGAACAAACACTTCATTTTCTGTTCTTGCGGCAGCCAATTTTGGGATAAGGCAAAAGCATTTATATCTAATCCAAAGGGCTTTTAGGTTTAAAGCTCTGGTCACTGGAGACATCTAAAGATCTGTGGGGTTTCATTCACTTGTAGCATAGTTGTCGTTGTCTCTAAAAGCCAAGGAACAGAACAAGCTCTGGATGTGGAAGCTTTCAGAAATGTCAAAAGAGGTTTCATTTTCAAATAGAATTCAGTACCTTTACAAATGTCTAGCAGAGAACAAAGTGAGCAAAATGAGAACCCTGCCTCAAATGTGAATTACAGATTCTCCTGATCATTTTTTTTGTGCATTTATCCATCCTCTCCCCAAGGAGTTCTGTACAGTAGTAGGAGTCCACATATGTGTTGGAAATACCAGGCAACAGCATTAATATGTTCCCCTATCACTAAGCCAATTGCAGGAATTTGGAGGAAGCAAAG
Source organism: Pachyramphus minor (assembly GCA_013397135.1). Taxonomy (NCBI): domain Eukaryota; kingdom Metazoa; phylum Chordata; class Aves; order Passeriformes; family Tyrannidae; genus Pachyramphus; species Pachyramphus minor. Next base: position 230,072 of record VYXB01000048.1, on the reverse strand, counting down.
TTTTTAGCTTTTCAATTTGCAGTTTGTCTGCACTAACACGTGCAGAACAATGCTCAGCCATTCAAACCGTGAGTAATTCATATGCAGATAATCCTGCTTCACACAGCTCCTTCAACACACAGTATTCGAGGAGGGAGGCTCCCATGTAAATCAGCCCATGTGTAACTGTTAATGGTATTGTTAAAACTTTCATGGAGTTGCCTGTCAGATGAAGGCAGGTCATTCATCCAAGTGCTAGTGTATTTCATTGTTGACACTGTTGAGAAGAAAATGAAGGGAAAAATCCTCACACCCCCAAACCTCGTTTATTTCTGGTCTTGCTCAAAGCTGTTTGGTACTTCCAAGTCAGGAGGCACTTGCTGTAATAAATTTGGGAGAGGTTGTCTCAAAGGCTGAAATAAAGACTGACTCTTACTGTCTTTATGATCCTGGCAGCCCCCTAGGGCTATGTTCTCCTTGCAAATAAGCAGGGGCCATGCCCAAAGGGTAAATGGCATTGCCTTGTCCCTGCTAAATTATGTTTTCCTCCCTCATGTTGCCACTTGGGACTATGTCAAAGCCATGACAGAGGGAAGTGCTAATGCTGATGACTAGTGTATAGTTCTTGAGCATCCCTCTTAGCCTTACTTATTTAGATTTAACAGATAACTCCACCCCATTATGCTGGACCTGCCTCCTCAGCCGGAGGAGGGAACCCAGGCCCCGATGTTCAGTGTTCTAAATTTCAAGACTGTTACCTTAAGTTTGAGTCTGCTAGTGACAGAGGCAGTGTTAGCGAGGTACTAGGTATACCCCATACCTGCAGCCTATCTGGTGAGAAGGAACATGAAAATCAGGCTGGTAAGAGGAAGAGGTATTCCTCCTGCTCTTTCTGTTCCTGTTTCTGTTCCTCCTCTTCCTCATGTTAATTTTTTTTTCTGTCTCCTTCTTTAGTCTTGTTACCCAAATACCTCCTTTCCCACTGCAACCTTCATAGACCTTCAGAAATGCTTTATATAAAATTCATATAACATTATAAAATATTATGAAGTGAATTAACACAAAATTTATATAAATTATATAAAATTTATTTTATATAGTTTTATATAAAATTATATAATTTGAGGTGAAAAAAACCCACGTGGGAGAGAGGGTACAGATCTTGATGTTTTCTGTTGACTCTCTACAGCTGGTTGTTCTCCTGTTTCATGAAGGAGCACCTGGAGGTTGGTTTTCCTTAGTCAGCCACTTCCCTGCCTCCATACAGCCTCTCTGTGAGGCACACTAATATGAGAGCCTGTTGAGGTGAGCATCCAGTGGCTTGGGGGCACCAAGCTAAGCACAGTTTTTCAACCCCAGGGTTGCTTCATCAGAAAGCCAAAACAGTTTAAGAGCTTTGGTCCAAACTGATAGCATTAAAGAGCTAGGAAAGCTACCTCAGAAAGCCTTTGCTTTTCTTTATGGTTGGATCCTAGAGCTCTGCCTTGCCACGAACATGAAAAATTTTCCAGGCAGCCTTGTTCAAATTACAGTACAGAGAGCTTTCAGCTGGAATCTTTTAGCTGTTTCCATGCCAGTCCCAAGTGAGAGTGTGTCTGCATCTACATTTGTGCCTACTATTCATCAGAGAGGCATACGTATTGTGATAGGGGTAGGAAACTGGACACCTGTAGACCTGTATTCAGCCTGACTAGGGGTAGGTCAGTTCCCTTCCACTGTCTCCAGCCAGAGAGGGGTCTGTTCCCTCTATATCTTGTAATGCTCCTTGCACCAAGAAGCCTTCATCTCATTTTGGAGACTAAATGATGAGTGGCTGCCTACAGAGTACCAAAACCTGGACCAAGTAATGAAGTGAAAATTAAACTGTTAATTATGCTTTCCTAACAAGAAAAAGACAGACTCAAAGGAACTGAACATAAAAAAGAAAATATGAAGTATGAATATGAAATGTACTTACACTATTTGTAGCCTGCCTTTATTTTCCAGGGAAAATAACATTGCATTAACATAGTGTCTTCCATATATTAATCAATTAAGGGTTCCACTACCAGCTACAAATATTATTGCCATTCCACAGAAGTGAAGAGTGCTGTCTTGGCCAGAGAATACCTCCCGCACCAGGGACAGGGTTTGGAAATTCCACATCCTGAAGTTCCCTTGCCCTGGTGCCCTCCTTTTCTTCAATCCCTATTCAAAGAAATATTATACTGCAAGAAAATAAACCCAAACAACATTACTGCAATAACCTCAAAGAATCATCACCAGGGGGCAGAACAGACTGGGAACCTTCCTTGGTCTGCTCTGTAGGTGGGTGTAGGTGTTGCAGAAACAGGATGAAGCCAGGATGGGGAGAGACATGGAGGTACCAAATTCCTGCTGTCAGAAGAATCAGGAAATCCTGGTCTGGTGTCTGCATCTCTGAGAACAACTTGGAAGTTAGCCCACTAACTTGGAAATCATTGAATCATAGTATCATAAAATGGTCTGGGTTGTAAGGGACCTCAAAGATCATGTAGTTCAAACCCCCCTGCTATGCTCCATCCTATTTCGTGTTTCATTGCTTACACTGTAAGACTGTTGATGTTGCTTTCCCATCTGTCCTGGGTACCAGCCCAGTATTACACTATCATCTAAGGCCCAAAATCTTGCTTCTCTATGCCACAGTGGCCAATCCACATTTCTATGGAATGACTCAATATAGACAAACTCCCAAAAGAAAGAAAACAATGCAACCAATCATTATTACTAAGCACAGGATGATTGTTTACAAGCTGTTTCTATGTTTTAGACACTGCCTTTGATCTCCTAAGCAGAAGAGTTTTGGTACTATGTGAAAAGGCAAACTATACTATGCTCACTGGGACACAGTGCTATGTCTCTCTGCAGAGACTGGGTTGAGTGTGAGTTCAGTCTGCTGATTTACTAAACAGCACAGGGCAGTGGTGGCTGGCTTAGAATAAACACATTTCCAATGTGAAGATCTGATTTCAGGACCAAAATGTGGATAAAATAAGCCAATCCAGCAGGGGTTTTTTTTGCCAAAAGAGGTGGACAAGGGGGACAGACAACTGTAAAACTATGAAATGAAGGCTAGGTTTCTCAAAAAGCTGGGAACCTGTAGTTATTGCAGCACTTAATACATGGCTGGATTCCATGTATCAAAGCACATAGGAAACCTTTGGCAAGTGAAGTCTTACAGAGATCACCTGCTATAGCTCCAATGTTATTGCTAAAACTAGCTAGAAAGGGAGGTGGTGAGAGAGAACTAATGCAAAATAGTAGACTCTGTAAAAAAAATGGAGGACTGAACACATTCCATTTAGTAATAGCTTTCCAATGGGTAAAAACGAATATTTTAGAGAAAGAGCAGGATACTTACAGGACTAATTTCAGAATTATTTTGAACAAAACTAGAGCTTTCTTTCTTTTTTTTTT
>VYXB01000048.1:202184-216597 GCA_013397135.1 Pachyramphus minor | reverse complement strand
CTGATCATAAAAGGAGATCAGGTTGGTCAGACAGGACCTGCCCTTCCTAAACCTGTGCTGGCTGGCTCTGATCCCTTGTCCATCCTGTAGGTGCTGTGTGATTGCACTTAGGATGACCTGATCCATAACCTTACCAGGCACTGAGGTCAGGCTGACAGGCCTGCAGTTTCATGGGTCCTCCTTCCAGCCCTTTTTGTGGATTGGTGTGACATTTGCCATCTTCCAGTCACCTGGGACCTCCCCAGTGAGCCAGGATTGTTGGTAAATGATGGAGAGCAGCTTGGCGAGCTCTTCTGCCAGCTCCCTCATCACCCTTGGGCGGATCCCATCTGGTCCCATGGACTTGTGAGGATCCAAGTGGCTCAGCAGGTCGCTAACTTTTCCGCCTTGATCACAGGGAGGCTATTCAGCTTCTTATCCCCGTCTAGAAGTTCCAGAAGCCAGTTGTCCTGAGGACAAGCTGTCTTACTGTTGAAAACTGAGGTAAAAAAGGTATTAAATTCCTCAGCCTTTTCCCCATCTTTGATAACTATGTTCCTGCCCATGTTCAATAAAGAATGGAGGTTTTCCTTGCCCCTCCTTTCGTTATTGATGTATTTGTAGAAAGACTTCTTGTTAACCTTAACAGAAGTGGCAAGATTAAGTTCAAATTGTGCCTTCGTCTCTCTAATTTTCTTTCTACAAGACCTAATTACATTCCTAAACTCTTCCTGAGTAGCCAGCCCTTTATTCCATAATCAGTAGGCTCTCTTTTTTCCCCTAATTTCCTTAAGAATGTCCCTGTACAGCCAGGCCGGTCGTCTTCCCCAGTGGCTTGCCTTTCAGCACACTGGGACAGCCTGCTCCTGTGCATTCAAGACTTCCTTCTTGAAGCACATCCATGTCTCCAATAAATCCATCAGGCAGGTTTTGGAGCCTTGTATACTTTTAATGTAAAACCCCATCAATGAGCTCCTGATAAGAGCTTGGGGTGTTCCAGCAGATCAGGTTTGCTGTTGCTTCCTTTCAGCTTCACAACAGAGCATGTTTTCCTCACAGAACTGGGGGAAACAAGTACAGCTTTTATAACCTACCTGAAGCCATGGCTCATCCTGGACATCTGTACTCTGAGCTGCTACCCAGGAGATGGAATTTCTGGTCCATATATGCAATACTGTAAAAGAATTAGACAACATCTGCTCTTCTTCTGTATTTCTTTCACAGGTTTCTTACTACATGTTCCTGGCTCAGAAAGGTAGACTCGCCATGGTGGAAACAGCTGCTGAATTATAGCCCAATGGAGTAGGATGATGTGGAATAGTGATCACCAGTGGATGATCAACAAAACTTTTATCCTTCATGGCCCTGGCATTTTAACTAGATCTTGAAGCAAGCATTGATATAAATTCCTGCTCACCTTGGAGGCTCAAAAGACAATAGATCTAACCCCTTCAGGGAGTGTGTCCTGGCCCTTGTAGTTCATGCTGTGATGTTCAAGAACACAGTGGTGCCCTAGTCTTAACTTCTGCAGATGAATTCACAATACTCCAAAAGACCACAAAACAGCAATGGTTGGCCAGTGCAATAGCATAAAACCCCACAATCATAGAATCAGCTCTATGTCCCACAGCTATAGGCAGAGAGACACCAGCGACTCAGCTGCCGTTTATGTGCTGCCTTCACAGATGGGAAACATGCTTTTGGTTCTGCAGGCAGAGAGGCAGTGCACAAGGCAGAAGCAGCTTAAATTACCTGCTGTATGTGGTGCATGACCTTCACATGGATACAACAGAAGAAGAGTTCCCTTTGGGTTCATCATCACAACAACACAGGCAGGGTGTATCTATGACTTGGGGATACTCCTTTTGACCATAGCCTAGGTTTTACAATACCTGTCAAGTAGCCCAAGGATTTTCAGTGTCAGTATGATCTCATAAAAAATAAAAATTCTGTAGATTTCTCTGAAAAGTTGTCACAGCATTTGGAATCCACAAGTGACTGTGCTGTATCTCATTTCCTCCCTCTTAAACTCAGACTAAGGTCCAAAAGTTGGTGTCCCAACAAAATTCATGCAGAACTCATTGAGGTTCCATATGGAAAAGTTAGCTGTAAGCAGTCTTTCCTGGGAAAAAGTGTGCCAGATGGACTCTGGATGACTGCTATGGTCAGAATCCCAGTGAAAGGTATATGGAACATACACTGCAGTTGTACATGTGCATCATACACGCAAATCTATCAGATATTATATTACCAGTGTGATCATCTAGATCCAAGACACTGAAATGCCAGAGGAGCAACTGGATTAGGCTGGAGACAAATGTAATAGTCTTTCCTGATGATTACTTTTGGAGCAAAACTATACTCAAGGGTCATTGTGAAGCAAACTGTAGAACCCCAAGTCCAAAGGAGTTAGAGAAATTCATGATTCCTGTCTAGCACTGCATTCTATGGGAGAAATACCATGTTCTAACCAGCAAGGAGTGCTAGCAAGTCATTTTTGGAGAATACTCCAACGGGTACTTGAGACACTTGGAAAATTTGTGTTTGAAGAAGCCAAGGCGTGACATGCTGTAGCAGCAAAGCAATGGTGGGAGGAGAAAGGCCTTATCATGCATGCCAAAGGAACACACTCCATCAAAGTGTGAATGCCTTGGCATTCTTTAAATTTGCCTTTTCAGTGAACATTTTCCTTGAAGCTTCAGATGTTCATAGAGATGAAAGACAAGGATTTCCTCAGGATTTTTTGCAAGATGTTTGAGTATTTTCTCATCCCACCTGTTTAACTGGCCCTTAAGAATGAGCTGTTTGGGGTTTCAGTGCATCACAGAGAATAATTCCACTGAAATTGCTTAGCTTCCTCCAGAAAAATAAGAAGTAATGATAATCACAACAGATGTGTTGAAATGGAGAAGAAAGATGGACAAGACATAAACCCTTACCACCTGAAATCACAGTCTCTGCAGTCCACATCCAATTCTTTCGGCATATGAAGAAATGAGAATATAGTCATATTTCTATTTTCTGTTTAAATGTAAAGCCAGCTGTTCATGTGTTTTACACTTTCCAAACAGTAGAGTTAAGACAGGATCCTTAGGGTTTTGCCTGTTGAAAATCAGTCTAATCTCATCAGTTATGCCAATTTATCCCAGTTAAAGCTGTTTTTCATGAAGTGCAAATGTATTCTTCCTTGCCCTTCCTGTAGGGTGTGTTGTAGTTGGAAATTACAGTAGCTTGAGGTGATAGCACTAGCACAGCCCTAGAAAGCTTCAACTGACCAGCTCTGAGGTTAGAGCTGTGGCTGTACATACCAATTTGGATTCAGTAACTCTGTTTTGTCAACTGTGTTGAGCAGACTGTGCTGATTTCTGCATTTTTGTATGCTCAGCATAGTTTGCTGTAAGTTTTCCGCTTGGTGATCAGTCAAAAATTTTCCTGTGGGACCCTGCTCTGCATTTCCCTGGATTAAATGAGATAAAAAAAAAAAAAAAAGAAAAAGTCACTTTTTCAATACTGTTATCACTCATTATTTATGAAGCAATGACTCCTATAAATCCCAAAGCCTGGATTCTCTCTGTCTCCCTTCTTCTGTTACATAGAAATGTAAGAGGAGAGTTACTGACCCAGTTATTCCAGTAATTTATAGAACAGGGAGACTACAAGAGATGGGTAAAGACCGCAGACTAACTGTTTGCTAGCAAGATGCACGTAATGAAGACCAGTTATTTCATAAGAGAGAATCTGTACTAATCAAGCAAAGAAAAATTTACAAGACACCCACGAAGACTGGTATAATACAGTGGTATTTTGTCAGTAGGATAAGAAAGAAGAAGAAAAAGATTGGCAGTGATCTAGCACCAAAAAGCCAGACATTTGGAGTTCAAAAGTATTGGGTTATTCATCCAAAGTATCTTTAACTGGATAGCTCTATGAATGAGGTAAGAGTCATGAAATATGGAAGGGTTCTTAATGAGATGTTGTGGTATTTCTTCCAAAAATACAGCCCAAAATCTTAAACACTGTGCTTTTTCATTAATGAAAATGTGAACATTCGGAACACTTAAACATTGAGGAGAAAGGTTTGATTTTCCTTTGGAAAGCAGAAGTTCTCTATGAGAACAAACACCTGCTGAAAAGAAAAAAAAGAACAAGCCCACAAGCCTCTCAAGCTTAAAAGAATTTCTGCTAAGAAGCAATTTTAATGAAAAACTTTAGCATTTTTCAGTAAGGGTCAGATGGTGCCTATAAAAGTCAGTCTTAACTAAAGACAGGTATATAACTCTCAGACAATTCTACCTTAGAAATAAAAAAAAAAAAAAAAGCAAAACAAATTCTTCTGGAAGAGGTGTCTGTTGAATACACACACACTTTTTTTGCTGCCATACAGTGATGCTGACAGAAAACTTGTGGAAAGGTAAACATGAGGAGACAGGCCAAAATGATAGGACATCATTTTGTAAGTAAGTAAGTAGTGTAGCTGAGGAGAAATGGTTTGAATACTCTTTAGTGGTCCCACAAACATTTCACTTGAATGAAATGGAAGGAATTGATTGATCTGGCTGAAAAATAGCTGGTTGCCAGGAATGCTCATTGAAATAACTGATGTTACCTTGAATTGCAGAGGGGAACACAAATTTATCTTTCTTATTAATTTCCTTATGCTTATCCACCTTTTATATATGATGGGTTTTTTCACCCATGGAGTAGCTGTAATAGACAGAGGACAGGTTTTTCCCAAGCAAATGCCCTAACAAATACCCTGGAGGTACTCTAGAGATTCTCTCCATGCCCTGTGTAATGCAGAAAGCCTAGGAGTGACTTATCTGCATGATGTCTTCCTAGTGCCTTAGGTCCCAATGCGGCACCCTGCTCTGATGATTGGAGATGCTTTTGAGGCAGGCATGCTCAACTTGTCCTAACCCAGCCAGAGCTTTGAGGCTCAGAGCACCAGGGAGTGGGGACGAATGTGTACAGGGAAGCTCCTCAGGAAGTCTAGATCCTCAAAGGCTCCTATCATTCCAGGTAAAAAAAGGCATGATCTTGAAAAAAAAGGCGTCTTTTTGTCTCCTGTCCTTCCTGTCCAGGGGAAGAGGTCTGGATCCCAAACTCCTTTTCCTTTTCACCTTGCTCATCAGTGTCCCAAAAATCAGGTATCTTTTTCCTCACAATAGTGAGGGGATCACTGGTCTCCTTGTATATATATATAGGGAAGCAGAATTATGAGATTGCTTCTCACAAAGCAGTCTAAGAGAAAAAGTAAGGAAAAGTAAGACATTTTCCATGTAAAGACAATATTAAAGGTAGAGAGGGACAAATCAGGTCTGTGGTGTTCAAGAAAAATCTCCCAACTGAAATCAATGAAGGGTTGTGCTTCCAAATTAATTGCATGCTTCTGCCCTTAGCATCTGGGCATAGAATCAAAACTGATGAGCCAACAAAGCGGCACTGAGCTGCTCCTGTGAACAATCACCATCAATAATGAGAAATACTTGGAGAAGTATTCTTTGAAATTCAAATCACAAGGAGCATCATTTAAAAGAGAACGTAGGAGAAGCAGAAATACTATGCACCACACATTAATTGTCATGCATGTGACAGAATCTTCTGTCTTGCTGTTACTTAGCAGCATTAAATTTATTCCCATATTATTAATGCCATACCAGGGATGAAGTAATTAAACTGGCAGCCCATTTCTTCTGTTCTGGAGGCCAGGCCTTCAGCTGGTGTAAATCAGAACAGCTACACTGCAGTGACTTGGTTTTACAACCAGTTGGGGAGCTGAGCCATTTATTCTAAAAAGGGAGAGCTGAAAAAAAAGTCAAATCCTTCATTACTCTATGTTGTTCCTTCTGTCCCAGAGTAAGGGTAGGCAAGCAGGTTTAAAGTCCCTGCTGACCTGGAACCGCTCCTCAAGCACATTGCAAGCAATCTGGAAACTGCTCCCAGCAGATTTAACAAATTAAATTTGGAAGGTTAAATATTTAATAACATGCTAGTGATTTCTTCCAAATGGGCACACATATTCGCTGCTATATCCTATTCCTTTTATAACCAAATTAATCAGAAATAGTCATAGATCTGTTTTCACAGAAATACTATATTATGTGTGCAGAAAAAGAGCTGTCGCAGACCTCATCACCCTGTCCTCCCCTTTTAAGCCCTCTAGCCTTTTGCCTGCCTTCCAGCAAAACATACTCGTATCTCTGTGACAGCAGGATGGCCCCACCTACATCCACAGCACCTTTCACATTGTGACTCCAAATGGCACATCTGACTCATGGACAGGAGCAGATGTCAAGTGGGTGACTGTCAGTGATGACTGGTCCTTTCAAATTGTGGGTGTCTTGATGCCACACACATTATTCTTCAGTGGGTAGCACAAGAGATTTCGGCAAAGCCAAAATGTCATCTAGGCTACCTAAGGCCTGTTTGAAAAATCCACTGAAGCTAAAATAAGTAGTTTACTGGAGAAAGGACCATATTTCTTGTATGTAGACTGTGCCTGCACTTTTTGCATATGAAGGGAATAAAATATGCCTTTAATGTGGGGAGATGGAAGAAAAGGGGAGGTATGTGATTAAGTCCCCCAGGCAAGAAAGGAACAGAAGAAGGTGCGTTTTGTCATAGAATTAGGCTGGTTTTTAACTACCATAGCTGACATCAAATGAAGGTAAGAAGTGACAAGTTTGCAAACAACCAGAGGGAAGGGGTTCCCTGTACAAAAGGTTGCAGATCTGTGGAGGATCTTGCTGAAAGATGTGCATGTAAGACAGCTCATATAAATTACAGAGGAGATGGGATAGGTTTATGAAAGAGGTTCAGTGAAGGATACTGAATGGATAAAAATTTTGTCTGGAGAAGCCCAAGCTGCAAAGTGCTGGGAGCTAGTATAGAGTTTAAAAGAAATATCACCATGTTTGCCATGTTGTAGCTATCTCTTGGCACATTTGAAGGCAGACCTTTCTGTCTCCAGACAGACCTTTTGGAGACACCAGATCGCTGTTCTTAAGATTCTGTGGCATCCCAAACTGCCAAAGGTACTAGACATACATCATCTTATTTTCCTCCCCACCAGTGAAACCTGATTGTTTCTCACGGAGTTATCTGTAACTTTTATCAGCTTCTCACTCTTGCTATCTCCCATGTTCAGCACCTTCTCTTATGACAAGCAGTTTTCCATTGTCTGTCCAGGTGTAGCCAACACTGAGGCCAGGTCCTGTCATGCCTTAACTGGTCTGCAAGCTCTTGGCTGACATCCTGAGGAGCAGTGGGACTGTGTTCTTACTGTGTGACATGCAGCAGGAGACTGGAGGTGGAAATCTGAACTTCTCTTTTTTTCATAGCCTGGTAGTGCAGAACAAAAAAGGCCTTTCCGTTTGTTTCCTGCCAACCCCAAGGCATTTTTCCAGTGTTACAGGACAGGGATTGACTAGTATGATGGAGAATTTGGAAATCACCATGTCATTTGTGCGCAGTTCCTGTTGACTCTTCCAAGCTACCAGGTTTCACCTACACTGTGTAGACTGCAGGCAGCAAGAAAAGAGCATGGTATTCTCCTTAAATCACAATTTCCAAGGTGGAAATCAAATCCACAAGGCTCATCTCAGCTCCCTAACTATTGGGGCATCTGTGAGAGACTGGATTTTTGATGGTTAGTGACTTGAAACAATTGTGGAGGCACCAGGGTGTGGCGGTTTGTTTTTGAGATTGGAGTTTGTAATCTTATGTTCTACTTAATATATATAACATTGTGTTTTATATATATATATATATATGATTTAATCCTTATATATGTTTGCTGTATCCCTATTGGTTGAATTTTGATGCATTGTCATGTATGGTTATGTTTCCTTAAATGTTCCTTTATTTGAATGCTCCACCTTAGCCCCCTCCTATATTCTGAGATCTTCTATACCCCACATTATGTAAGGCAGGAGCCATCTTGTGTTAGGGCTTTTTCTACCCTACCCTGGAGTTTGCACAGTTCGGTCTCCCTTTAATAAAACCTTCTAGCTGCATTATCATACAAGCTTTGCGGGTGTCGATTCCTTTGTGTGACTGACTTCCCACATCAGGGTGCTTTGCTTCAGCCTTGAGGCCAAAAAGAGGCAAATCCTGCAAGGCTGGATAGTGCCTTTAATGATGGTAATTGTCATCCTTTACCCAGTTCTACTCAGTTGTAAAACTTTCCCCCTTCCCCTTGGGGAAGGTCTGATGGGGCATAACTGTGCTGACATGAGAGGCAGCTTTCATGTCTTAGAAGGGATCATAAACCATCCAAGACCCCCAAAGCACCCCCAGACTCATTTTCTGAGGCCTTCCACCAGAGGACTGAAAGCTCCCTCCAGCCCAGGGGAGGTACCAGGCATTCCCACCTGACTTGAACATGTATTAACCCACTGGACATTGCATTTCACAGGTTTCTTCCCCCACACCTGTGACAGGATGACCTACCCTGGTAAGGCCTAGAACCTGACCAGAGAATGCAAAGCTATCACACAAGTCATCTGTGGTGAGTTACTGCTGGTGCCAGGATGCTGTTCTGGTGTTGCATTATTCTGAAAGCAGCCCAGTTCACCAAACTTCAAACATACATCCTGCTTCTTGAAGCAAGATTTTACAGATAAGCTGGCTGATGGCCTGTAAATCTATGACTACCAGTCCATCACTTTATAACTATAAAAGGCTAGGCCAACTTTCATATGGCAGATTCTTCCACATACGTTCTCAAAGTGTGTGGAGCTTCTCCTGTAAAGCAGGGATGCCTGTTCATGGTTACTCTGCAGGCCTTCAGTGAGGTGTGTTATATCAATCTCTACTTAATGATTGTTTCTTTTACTAGCTTTGATACAGTGATACTACTTTATTCTATCATACACTACTAGTAAGTTTTACACTGTGTAGTAAATAATTCTGATTAAGATCTTTTGTCTGTTCACTTGTCATTTGTCATAATAAATAATTAATTTACGTAAGTATATCTGATTTGGCATCATTAAAACCTGTAGGATAAAGTGATTTATTAACACCTCTATAATTCCTTAAATTTAAACGGCTGACATAATCGGAGGCTGAGATTGGATTCAGGGGCACCGAGGCTCCTCTCTGAGATGGAGTTTAGAAAGTGAAGGAATCCTTTCTGCACCTCATGACTCAATGGCAGGGCTTCCTTAGTAACTTTTGTCTAAGCCTTCCAGCCCGCCTCTACCCCCCCCACACAACAACCACCCAGGCATCCAGACCATCACTTCAGCCAATGGACAACTAAATAGCAACAATCAAATCTCATCACAGATCCATGGGTGGTGATTATGAATCTTTCTACTCTTATCCTTTCTTTCTCTTCCTTTCTTTCTTTCTTTTTCCCTTATCCATATTCTTAAGTGCTTTGATATTGCTATATTAATATAGATAATAATAATCCAAATGGCTACATTACTGCTTTCCATTGCAACCAAATTGTTCTAAAATAAACCCTATATATGTACATTTACAAACACCGATCATTCAGTGTTGTTTCACTGTAATCCACCCCAACGGATCTATTAACAAGAATTGGGGTTACATTTGCCCTCATGGGGTGGGTCATAACAGCATTCTCCTGCTTCCAGCCACTACTTCAGAGAGTTAGAGCTCTCCCAGCTGACTTGTGTTGAGTCCATTGACACTGCTTGAATGACACAGGGCTCCTTCACAGGCCCAAGCATCTTTCTTGTGGGGCTGAACCAACCCAATGTTAACAAGCTGCAATCCATTTAATTCAACTTAATGTCTGCCCAATTAGGCATCAACATGTCCATATATAAATATATGTCCGAGATGCTCAGTGGGACTAGGTGCCTCCCTTCAACACCTGCTTTTACTCTTCTGGCCACTTAAAGTATCAGATTTTTGGGGAAAGGACTGATTGGTCTCTTAGCATGTTTATACACATATCCGTACGCCTGAGTAATCCATAAGACAAACAATAGGCCAATTTTCATGGCACTTAGCTCCAAAGAAGTGCCTGATTTAAACAAAGCACTTATGCTGCAGTTTCAGTGGATGAAAAGGCATTTTAAGTGAGACGCAGGACAACTCAGGAGATCCCTAATCATATCCAAGAGGAACCTTTATTATCTCAGATATTTATCTGACTCTGTTCAAGATCCGTAGCGCCTAAATATTGTCTCTAACGACTGGTTCCTTCCCTTAAAAAAAAAAATCACAAGGTGGCCTTAGCATGTTTCCTGTCTGACAGATGGCCACATCTCAATTAGCACTAACCTGTGCCTTTCCTATCTACCTCTGAAGGTCAGCAATGCAATGCAGCACAGAAATTATAGAGTTCCCTCTCTCTTAAAGCTGCCTGAACTGGTCAAAGAGCTGCCTTACTTGGAAAGATTCTTCTCGCCTTTGGCAAGAAGAGATTACAACTTTGGGCTGCTTCCTGATTGCTCCATACCATCAATCTGAATCAAGCTACATGACCACACCAGTATCTACAGTGCAGGACTTTTCACAGACAGATCCCTTATGTATCCCTTATCCACAAGCCAAAAGCCCTGCACAATTGTAATCCACGGGTCCTGGAGCCTAGTTTTGCCCTCTGAATGATGAACAATTGGTTGTTGTAGACCTGAGGTTTTGTATTTTGGGTTTTTTTCGTGTCTTATTATCACTGTAAACACCAGCTCTCAGCATTTCTTTCCCAAAACCTTCACCTTTCCATCCCCTCTATCTCCTGCTATCTCTGTACCACAGCAAAATCACTCCACAACCACACACCCAAGTTATTAAGGCTGAGCACATCTGGCATACGTCACTTAACCCAACAAGCATTTTCACGTTCACTGCAGTCTGTTCCTGTTGAGCCTCAGGTGACCATGGGGGATAGTCTACCACTCAGCTATTGCTTTAGAGTCATTAAGTGACATTTTGTTCCCTCTGCAGCAAAAAATGCTCAATGATGAACAAATAAGGAGACATTCATAGAGCCAGCAGGAGTCTTTAGCAAAAAGCATGGAGAGAAAGATTTAAGCCAGGTTCTTCTGCTGGAAGAAGGAAGTTTCTCTGTAATAATTTAGAAAGTCTGGGCTCCAGTCTTGTACTGGGAACAAGGAGAAAGAGTAGCACTTTGTCTATCCTCTCTCCTTCTTTTTCTGGTGATAGGTGGTGCTGCTGCTCTTCCTAGAGACCAGGAATGCACTTGCAGGTTACTGTCTTTACTACCTTGGGGTGTCCTGAGCATACACCACATCAGAGATTATCAGATTTTTGACAGCTGAGGTCCACAGCATAACATTTATCCCACCAGCTTCCATGAGCATTTTAGCACATCAGCAGATATACTAGCTAATGATGCTCCCCAAATCCTCATGGCTACCACAAAGCTCTCCCTCTTTCCCTGAAGCACTGGATGTGTGGTTTCCAGACCAGGACTCCCTTCTGCTTCCATGCTGTGATGGTTCCTATGTGGTTTTGGCCAGGAAGCTTTCACAGCAGTTTTCACCCCAAGGGCTCCCACAGATGGACTGCTGACAGTGGTGGAAAACACCCAGAGGAGAAAAGAGTAGGAAGGTGATTAGGACTGTTGGGTTCCCCAGCCAGGTGCTGCTCCTTAGGGTGCTTCCACTGAAGTCAGCGGCCAATTGTTTGGTCAGCATCAGTCTTTGTAAAAGCCCTGGTCAGAGCAACTAGTTGTGAAACTATTTCCCTGGAGCTATAATGAAATATGCCTGCAAAGTCTCATCCCTTCCTTGACTTCTGCAAACCCCCCATGTAGTATGAAAACCTGTTTGTACTCCTCTTGTAATTTCTGCTTCCAGGTGGCGTTTCTTCTTTACATTCTGTCTTGATGTCTCCCAAATCCCTAGCTCCTCACTGACAGAAGGAGAGTACAGGACCCATTGAGGTTCCCAAGCCAACATGGGCTGCTCTGCATCCCTTCCATTTCTCCTTCTGCTCTAGGCAGCCTTGCCTTTTGGTCTTTCTCTTTGCAATGATTATTCTTATTATTATTCACCAGGTATTTGAATAGTAGCTTCTCAGGAGCTCAGGCCACAGCTGAGCCCTGCTCAGAGGCCCTGGGGAGTAATGACTCAGATCCCTACTATCAAAGCAAGAACTGCTATGTAGTTTGTCCTAGCAGGTTGCTGGCACACACTTAGAACAGCAAGCAGCTGCAATGAGCCTCCAAGAGTCATCATACCTAAGGGATGTGGACTTTTTTCCTCATCTGCCTTGCCACTTTCAAACATCTCTTCATGCTGCTCTCTGTCAGTGCAATGCTTTGCGTGTTTGTCTACACAGAAGCTCTTCTACTGAGGTCCATCTTCAAAAGTGCCTTTAACATAGCATGAACCTCCACAATTTCTTCCCACCTACAGCTCTTGCCAAGAAGCTGTGAAATGTGCTGGCACAATGCATTAAGGATGCATTGCACAGCCTGATGTTGAATAAGACTCTCAGTGATGCTGCTAGACCTGAAGAGAAACCTCCAAATTGCAAACTAGTCTGCTGCAGTTCACTGCACCACAAGCCCCTTTCTATTGCTCTTCGAAAAACTTTCTCCAAAAACCAAATTGTACCAGTGAGCTACAAATACCAAAATCAAATCAGGCATAATCATTAGCCTCCCAGCATCAGGAATAGGCCAATTTATGCCAAGCTTAGTGCAACAGGGAAGTGTCACAATTAACTCCAGTTAGCGTATTGGTAAGCTCTTGTACGGTTTTAGGTGAGAGAAGAGGTCAGCGAGAAAAAAAAGGCAAATGCCCTGGTCTGTAGCAACAGTTACATCTGCTCTGGTTGTTGGATTCTTAGTGTTTCACTACTTAGATTTTCTTTGTTCTGCTTCAAAATTCAGCGAAATTAAATGAGACCTGCTTTCCTCATGGCCACAAAGTCCCATGGTCACCGACAAAGAAGAGTAAAATTGAGACCCTCCGATGAAGTAAGACCGGATGTACCACCAAATTATTCCCCAAAATGAAGACCATGCCTCAAAACCCTCTCCTGACTCCACCTGCTATGAATATTGTAATCTAATATGAATATGTATGTGAATATGTTGTAATCATAATCAAAACTGTATAAATTATCCACCTTTGCCTGACCATGGCAGAGCTCCTTTGTCTGGCCCGAGCCAGGTAGTTCTCTGATGTCGCTTAATAAATACCTGCTGCTTAAAGGCATAAAACTCTGTCTCTAAGCAGTTTTATCCGCCTTTTTGGGCATCACTGTCCATCCAAGTGAGCTGATATCTCCATTCAGTAGCAGCAATGCCTGATGAATTTGCCATGTAGCAGCTAGAAGTCCTTTGGTTGCAAGCCAGCCCCTCTACAGTTATGTTCCTGTGCAAGGAGAATGGAAAGATAGTCTTTTGCCTAGAAGTCTTACTTGGTAAAAGTATAATGAATGTGATTTAGAGGCTTCTATTTTCAACACAGGAAAGGTCAAAAACACTTTAGAGAATAGGGGTGACCATAATTTGGGGCTAATTTTTTCTGCTGATTACATATGCATTCTCTCCCAGTGCCTATTACATTAGGGCAGAAACTGTTTTGTCTAAGATACAAAACCACCTTGCAGTCTGGAGCAAGTCAGCAATGAACAAGGGACTGGATGTTTAGATGGAGAGAAAAATGTTTTGTGAATACCACTAGGATATACTGAAAGCAAGTGTGAGTTTGGAAAAGAACTGAAATGTAGTGGAAGAGCAGAGGCTGGAGGGATTTTCTGCTTAAAATCCCTATGATGGACTCAAGTTAGTTACTGTGTGTTTTAAATCTTGAACATTTTCCTTCAGCAAAGATTTGGCATGGCTTATTTTGGGAGTATGAATAACAAATAATAGGCAAGCAGGGAGAGAAAACAGCCTTAACCCTGAAAGAGAGGTGGAGGCAACCAAAATGCACCAGGGTTATACATCCTCTTGTCTCGCTGGTGTGGCAAAGGAAAGCAGTGATCTGAAAGGGGTATGTGATCTCTGAACAACACTTTCAGCCATGGATGTTTAAGCATCAAGAAGAGTGGTGACAGAGAAGCTTTTAGGCAAATGACTTGGCTATCAGGCCTGTTAGAGATGGAAAGAGGAATGAATGAACACTGCTTACACATATTATGCACAGTTATAGGAAAGCTGGGAACATCCCTCAATGCTGCAGCCTGGTGTGCTCATCACTACGCTAAAAAATAAAACACAAATAAAATAAAGTTCTTCAGACCTGCTAGAGCTTCCCGATCGCCCTAGGGAGCTGTGCCCAGCTCCATGCTGGCAGGTGCCTGTGTGGGTGAAGGAGCAGTACCGGGGGCCTTCTGCGGCAGGGCAAGGTGTAGGGTCAGCCAAGCTCGGGCGAGCGGACTCGATACCTATGACGGGTCGTTGAGCTCCGGAGGGTGGGGAACAAAGGAGATCCCTGTTTAGGAGGATAGGAGGAAGACCCAGGGAGGAGGA
>VYXB01000048.1:174663-202138 GCA_013397135.1 Pachyramphus minor | reverse complement strand
AGGTGGGGGCTACACAACAGGGTATGGAGGGTGTTCCTGCTGCAGAAGGAAAGTTGGACGCGCTGCCACGCAGGGCTGATTCTCCTGCCTCTCCGTCTCCTCCCTCCTCCGCCTCCTCCTGTTCCTCCTCCTCTTCCCCGCGAGTTGAGCGCACAGTACAGCCAGGCGCTGCAGGCAGCGCAGCCCCGCCAGCCGATCGCCCTTTCCTGGTTCCGGTCCTGCTCCCGCTCCCGCTCCCACTCCCCCGCCGCCCCCTGCCGCCACCGCCCCCTCAGCTAAGATGCCGCCGGGTGGCGCGCCGGGGCAATGAGCCGCCGCTGGCCCGGAGCTCCGCCACCCCTCCGGCAGCCCACAGCAGGAGCACCGCGCTGCGGGTCACCTTGCAGGGAGGTGAGTGACCACCCCGCATCCCATCCCATCCCATCCCATCCTGTCCTATCCCCTCCGGGGAGCGATACACCAAACCCCCTCCCCCTCCCCGCGCCGCATACTCCGGAGCTGCGCCGCCGGGCACGGAGCGGAGGCGGGAGCACCGCGGCGGCCGCAGCCGCCGCAGCGGAGTCTCCGCGGGGAGCCCCGGGGAGCTGAGGAACTGGAGGGAGCCTGCCCTCGCCGTGAGGTGGGGCGCCGCCCGCAGAGGTGCTTCTCCGATGCCTTGGTAAGAATCGAAATTAGCATAATCTGCCCTGCCCGACAGGGGTCTGGGGAGGGACAAGCTTTTCCAGTGCCATGGCGGGGTGTGGGTTGGGAGCATTGGATGGGAGAGTGTGCATGAGGTTCTCCTTTTCTCTTCCCTCTTCTCCCCCATGGGGAATCTCCTCCAGCGCACGGTGGCAGAGCATCTTTCCCTCCCAGTTCCTGGACATCTGCCAGCCCAGGGTAGTCTCTGGCCCGGGAAGGGGGAGATGCGGCGGTGCGCGGCCCCGTGCGGGCTGCGGGGTAGAGCCGGGGCGCAGGCGGCAGAGATGCTGGGCTCTTGGCAGCCACAGCTGCTCGTTTGCCTCACTATCCTGCTCCAGAGGCGCGGGACTGAATTTCTTTTTCTTCCCATTCTCTAGTTTGCGAGCAGTGATAGATAAGTTGAAGAGAGGGATGGTTGAGGCAAGGAGACAGCAGTGGTCCCTGCTAGTTGGTGGCAGAGAGAGGTTGACCTTGGGTAAGTCCCTCATGCTTGTCCCATCCTTCTGGATTAGGTATCACTAAAGCATCCCGCAAGTGGGTTAGCCCTTCAGTAGAAAGAGGCTGGTAAATGCATTGAAACCTTTCTGGAACTGGCAATTCAGGAGTGCAAGTCTTCCTGGAACAGGACTGGTAGTGCTTGCTGGTCAGGAGTATGCTGCAGAAGAAGAGGTGCAAGGGTCTATGTGAGACTGGCAATAGTGATGGGGTTTGTCCTCCAGTAAGAACATGGAGCTACCTAGTGGCAGGAGTTGCTCTAGAGAGCTATCTGTTGAACTGTGTCTTCAAAATCACTAGAGGGAGGCTGTAGCCTCAGTGTGTAATGAAAGAGAAAAAAGAAAAAAAAAAAATCTGAACTTTCCAGGGAGATTAAGTATTCGAATTACAATTAATTAGACTTTAATCCATCTTAAACAGAGCATTAACAATTAAAAGGTGTTTTGATATTCTTAAACTCAAGATGATGCATTAACTGGTACTTACAGGGGGATTTTTTTATATTATAAAACACAGTCAGAATAGAGAATGCGCTTTTCTACATTCATGCATTTAAATGATTTGTTCTTAATTATAGTTAATGAGCTATCACCTCACTGCTAAGAATAAGATATTTCTGATTTTACAGGATAAGCTGACATTTTATTGGCAGTTTGGTTATGCCAGGGTGCATGTAGGATAAATGCATTTGTAGGAATTAAATGAAGTCTCCTTTTATTAAGTCGGCAAGCAGACATCTCACACCACTGGTGCCATATGCTCTGGAATAAATCTCACACACACGGGAAGGTTCTTCCTTATACAAATGAAGATGTAATGTAGTATGTAGTGTATACAGGCACCACCACAACACGTTTAACTTGATGAAGGCTGCTCTCAGGATTTAAAATGCTTTTGCTTCTGAGGATAGTATTAGAGAAAAGGCACAACATAGTTGGATAAGGTTTTTTATCTTTCTAGTGTAAATTCATATCTGCAGCCAGCTATAATTGCTTCCAGGAGAGTTTTTTAATACCACTTTTATGGTTATTAAGATTGCGTAATGCATACTGGGATTTCCAAATTTTGTTTTCTTCACTTTGAAGATGAATTTTTACAGGTTACTGTTTGTATGGTGCAAATGGAAAAGAACTGCAGAGGTGTGTACAGGAGGAAAATACTCTGTGTGTTCAGTAGCTTTGTTTTGACAAATGTGAATAGTGTCTCTGTGTAAGTGTGTGAATATAGCTGTTCATGTCCTCTGGCTATCAAATCAATTGTTTCTGACTATCCTTTCTCTCGTAAGAGATGGAAACTACTTTTGAGTAATGGTATCACAGCAAAATTCTCCTTTTCAGATGTAAATGCCTGTGACCTTGAGGATTTAGGTGGAGCTGGTCTAACCTGTAGCAAATAAGAATCAAAAGATTTTGTGCTTTGAATTTGGTGTCATAAAATCTAAAGAGTGACAAACTGGTTATTTTCACTGGACTAGCAAAGACATTTTGAAGTACTGGTGCAGTACATGAGAAATGTGAGTCCATGCATACCTTTAGCACTCCCAGTTTTATATATGACATCCCTATAGATGTTTATGTGTATCTATATAAAACCTGAATGTGTAAATGTTCCCTCATTTACCAACCATCCAAATCCATGCTGTAAAGTATTTTTGTCCTTACGCTCTGAGATTTTAGTTCACTGGGGCACGAGAAGATTGAACTGACTGTTCACATCAAGTTGGCATAATTCTAGTAGGGATATATGTGCTTTGATTGAGTGCTCAGACCCATTAAAAATCCCCAGAGAGAACTAAGAACTTTGAAATGGTGTTTGCAAATGGATAATTTCCTTGGAAGACAATCATAGAATCATAGAATGGTTTGGGTTGGAAGGGACCTTAAGATCATCTAGTTCCAAGCCCCCTGCCATGGGCATGGACACCTTCCACTAGATCAGGTTGCTCAGGGCTCTATGCAATCTGACATTGAAAACTTCCAGAGGTGAGGCATAATCAAAGAGTTCAGCTCCTTCAGGAGGGACCTGACTTTCCTAGATTCCTTGAGACATCCAGCCTGGTGTCAGGTCCTGCAGGACTGATGTACTCAGCATGCTTCTTCAGGGCATCTCCCACAGTAGTTCCCTGCTACATGCATTGTCTTATCTAGTCCTCTCCCAGCACGTGGTGTTCCTGCATCACCCACCCACCTACCTTCCAGCTCCTATTCTTGTGCTCTTTGCAACAAAACAGTCTCTCTTTTTCCAACTGCATGTAGCTTGCAATATCATGTAGACAATGTTGTGTTGTGGATATGCTGCCAGACCAATGTCTGTGCCTTCCATATAAAAATCTCCAGGGTCCTATGTTCCTTCTCCTCCCAGAGGCAAGAGGTGATAGGATTTTTCATCATATTCCCGCAATGCCCTGAGTCTAATGCACTCACTTATTCATTACCCTTCTGGTTTCTGCAGGGAGGGATGAGTACAAGGTTAAGAAAGGTCTGTAAAGGTCACTCTATGCCCACTGGTGCTACTGCCCTGTGTTTCCTTGTCTGCCCTGTCTGCCTCCAGCTACCAGTCTTGCTATGGCTAAATCACTTATTCTGTAAAGCTTTTGTCCCACAGCATATTCCTAGCTCTGGAATTCTTCTAGAGCCTGATGAAGCACAGCTAATTTTATTGCCCCAGCAGTGCTTGCTTAATCTAATCATCCTCACCCTAATGAACTGGCATTAGCAATTTTACAGTATCACAGAAGCGTATTTTGAGCAAAGTGACTTACAACCCTGTGGTGCTTTTTTTGGGGGCAGGAAGAAGGACAGAAACCTTCATTTTGCACCAAGTCTGCACCAGCAGGCTGTCTTCCTGTTCTGTCATCTCTTTGTTTGTCATTCCTGCTTCAGGAATATCTAAAGTCCCAGCCTACAGAATAGCATTGGTAGGCTACATGCAGAAGAAGTGCGAGGCAGGTATCTTGTCCTTCTTTGCTTCCTGCATGCAGTGTGGGAATGCAAGCTGAGCCAGATAAGCAAGGTGTGTGCAAGAATCAGGTACTCTGGGGCTTGGCTGCCCATCAGGAATGAGACTTCAGTGAGTTAGTAGAGTCAGTCCCGGATCCACATTTGAATGTTTCTGTACGTGGGCCAGCCTGGTCACAAACACAGTTAAACAAGGATTTTAGCTTATATGGGAGGCACTGGAGTCAGCCAGCAGACAGATCAAGAGAGCCAGGTCATGTTGGTATTCCTGGGAGAGACTCTTGTGGTTCTTTTAGAAGCTCTGCTTTGTGCAACAGGGACTTTGCCTTGCTTTTCAAATGAAAATAAATAAACAAAACATTACATTTTGGCTCAGGAAAGATGCTTCCATCTGCTCAAAAGGAAATATTTTGTTGCAGGGATAACATTTTATGTTATATTATGTTATGTCAATGCAAGGTAATTCCTCCTTTCTCCCCCACTCTGTTCTTTAGTTAAGCTACTGAATTAAGCAATCAATTATTCAGGCAGATCTAATGTGGATATGGTAATTGTTTCCACATTTAAATATATCTCTGGACAGGCAATCAAGAGACCTGGATTTTATTTCCAGTTCTTGTGCTCTGTTCGACATGACCTTGGGTGTTTCACTGTATTGCGAGTTCCTCCTCTTCAGGGAAGGACAGGCCCACATTTCACAGTGGATTTGCTGCATATTGGTAATACTAAAATAGCATGGAGGTTTTTTTACTTCCACTGTTAGCAATAGAACCTTTAGCTGTCACTAATGCATGAATTCTTAGTTTTCCCAATGTGAGTTAGTTGCATTGCTTTATGAAACTCCCTGTAGTTTACTTAATAGGGCAAAAGGAATTTCAGCTCCTGAAATACAGCACTCCCTTAAAACGTACTTTAATGAGCCCAGCTAAATCAAAGAAGAAACATACAAGTGGGAAGTACTTTTTCCTTCATTTCATTGAATATTTCACTTTGTAATCAGCTCTCCAGATCCATTTATTTCCTGTGATTTCTCTCATGCAAAGGTCCATGTTTGTTGTTGCGGTTTATAAATGTCTGAAATACATGGGGCATGAAAAACTCCTTCTTACATGAAAGCTTGTGCCAGGAGAGCTGCAACCTCCAGACCTCTCTTGATGTGGTTTTTTTTCAGGCTGCAGCACTCACTATTTGACTTGCCCACTCTTCAAAGAAAGCTCTCTCTCCTCTTCTTTCTCTGTCCTGGCAGTGGGAGAACCAGCATCAAACCCAGGGGCATTTTGTTGAATCTGGTAGTCATGAGCCTGAATCAGTTTCTGGTGGTGGCACAGCCCTGCGAAGGGTCGTTATTGCTGCTTCTTGCCATGCCATGTTAGATTTAGAATCACTGAGGGATTGGCAGAGGGATGTGGGAGCAGTGAATGTCTTTTTGGGAGCATGGGAGAAAGGTGGGAATGTGTAAGGATCAAAGGGATTTGAATCATAGGATAATTAAGTTGAAGGAACATTAGGAGGTCTCCAGTTCTATTTCATGCTCAAAGCAAGGTCAACTATGGGGTCACACCATGTTGCTCAGTGGGTCTTGGAAATCAGCAAGGATGGAGACTGTAAGACCTCCCTGGGCAGCCTTTTCCCATGCTTGACTGTCTTCATGGGGAAAATATTTCCGCTGATATCTAAGACCCCCATGCAGAAACACATGAGATTTTTCAGCCCTTTCTGCTGGTTGATGATCTGCAGGAAATGGCAGTGGGTACAGCTGTAGGCCTTGACAGAAGATAGGAACTCTGCCTTCAGCCTCACCATGACTTGCCTTTATTTCCTGACAATAAACCAAACTGTTGGGCTGTTAATGCCTGGTCTGGCTGGCTGAGTGTCTTTCTGGTCTGTTGTGAGAAGGCAGCTGGGACTTGTCAGCCATAGCCTAGTATTTTAACTGAGTTGCTTGTTCAGAATTCAGAGTTTCTGAATTCAGAGTTCCTGAATTGCTTGTTCACACAGGACTTGGGGTACATGAAAGGGATCTCCAGAAGGCTGAAACATCATCCTTAGGCTGTGTTTGAGCTGTGTAAAGTCCCATGGAAAGAGGAGGAAAACAGCATCCTGCCAGGTCACAAGAGAGCAAAGGAGATGGTGCGTAGTAGCAGAGCTGGCTTCTGCTCCTTGTCTGCCAGAACCTGGGGTGCAGCATTTAGCTGTTCTCCCGTTGCCCTCTCTATAGCTGGCATTTCTCTGTCTCACACCCTTTGCTTAATTAGTTTGTGTGCTGCTGTCATCAGAGCAGGAGGCTGCAGAACACCCGGCAGAGCGTAGCTCTCATTGCAGCTACTGTAGCTGGGCTCTGCTGTAACCCAAGTGATAGCTTAATAAACCACAGCATTGCAGACTAAGCATCTTGGCACTAGTCACTGCTTCTTATTAAAATAAAAAAAGAGGGGGGGGGAAGAAGTGTAAAAAATTGGAAAGAGTAAAGTTTACAATAATTAATGGTTTTACTTTTAATACTAGAGACCTGGGTAAAGATTTCTAATCCCCAAGGTAAACATCAGATTGAAGGTTGATGTACTACTATCTGTTGGAACTTGGTTTTCCCTTCTGGTTCCAGCCTCAAGTCTGAAAACACAGAATTATTTTGCTTAGCCTCAGTACCAGTGACTGATTTCTGGGACAAATTGTGCAGACAGATGAAACCTCAATAAAACCAGTTAAATTAACTCTGCGTATTGGAGGAAACCGAACAGTTCTCTTATTGAGAGGGCTCTGGTGAGTTTCATTTTCTTGTCAGCATCATTCTGAAACCTCACTGCAGTCCTAGGTAATGAGAGTTGCTTTTTCCTGAGTGTTAGAGCCCTGCAGAGAAGGCATCCTCCAGTTTCCTCAGGTGGTCTGTTAGGGGTTATCTGCTCAGGCACACTGCCACCTGGGGATTCTAGGCTGCAGTTGACCTGGAAACTGGGGCAATCTTAATTTTAGGACCTGCCCGTGAGTCACAGGCATGTGAGCCTGGCCCAGGTCACGTCAGAGAAAGCCGTTAGTGAAAGTATAGTGACTGAGTCCATGTCTAAGGAGTCCCTGCAGGCAGGACACAGACCCTGAGCCATTGCAGAAGCACTTGCTGCCTTTGCCCCTAAGCGTCACTCATGACCATGTGCCATTCTCTGTCGCACCTCCATCTGAACCTGAGGGACTCATTTCACCTGCTTCACTCATGTGAAGGTTAGTATTAAGCTGAGAGGTCTCTCTCAGTATTGTTACTCCAAAGGGAGACTGAGCCCACTGGACCTGTGCACCTTGCATATCTGCAATTAATTTCTCCCAAGAAACATGCTCAGGTGTCTGCAGTAGGTGAAATGGGGGCTGGACGGCGGCTCCAGGATAGGGTATAGGACCGTGCTCCCAGTGTGCCAGTGACTGACAGCTGCTCTGGGGGTGGTCAAGGAGGCTCCAAGGGACTGGGGTATGGACCAGGGCACCATTTCACCTTCGCGAAGTTCGTCCTGTCCCCTCCCCCCATGCACACATTTGAGTTGATTCAGGACAATAATTAATATAATAATCCAGCATCTCAGAGGCTGACAATGCTCTTAATCCTGCCTTTTCATTGATGAAGAGTTTCTCCGTACCTCAACTGTTTCCCTAGACAGCAATTGACCTTGTTTCAGCTATGCATCAAAATGCACTGGCAATCAAGATGCTATTGATTTAAACGTAATGGCCAGCCACTCAGAAATTTCACCCAGAAAAGAAAAATCAATGCCTCATTATTACCACTATTTTTATTGTTATTATTATTTATTATTTCCTTTTCCCCCCCCGTTAAGGTAGTATAATCAAAAGGCATAAGCAGTACATTTGCAGGGCTGAGAGCATTGAGTCAGGCTCTGGTAAAGTAGCTAACCAGTTACAGGTTGAAATGGCTCTAGGATTAAATAACCCTGCGTGATTGCATGCTGCCATATGCATCTCTGCTGACCTTCCCTGAGACATGCTAGGTACACTGCTACGTGGGACTCTGAGGAGGATGTCTTGAGCAGTGCATTATCCCTATTACTGGACGAACTCTGTGGGGAAAGGATCTCCCTGTGTTGTCCTTGCCTCGTTTCAGATGTTTTCTTCTGCTTCTCCCCCATCCCTAGGGGAAGGTGTCACTCAGAATCTGCAAGACTGGTTTACAAGACTGGTTTAAATGCACAGCAGGTAAGCAGCTGCCAGATAGATCCATGGTAGGACTGAGGAACACTAATTGCTCAATCTTATCTAGTAAGTGAACAATGCCAGGATGTTGTCCATAGGATGAATGGTCCCACACCAATTGTGTTAATGCTGCTCAATTCCAGGACCAGGGTGGTTTTCCTCTTTGGGCTTCTCAGATCAGGCATGGAAGTTATTTACTGCGGCATAGGTGTTGTCTGGAGAGGGCACAGGTTGAAGCCAGCCTATGGGGTGGTTTGCTGACTCTTTGCTGGTGTGGGTGATTATGGAGAATGTGTAAGCCTGTAACACAGTGGTTCTCAGTTTCTTGGGATGATATCATCATCCATACAGTGTCAAGAGCAGTCCTGGTTTAGGTCTTCTTCAGAGTCTTGTCTGTAGTCATTCCAAATGCTTTGGAGCAAAATCACCTTTTCTAATGATGTTGAGTCTTGAGCCTCCTTTTAACCAGGGACTTGGCTCCTGCATCATATAAGCTGATGGTCATTAAAGAGCAAGGAATGGTATGGGGCAGTCCTGTGACAGTGACACTGACATCCCAGTAACATTCTGAAGTGCTCCTGGATTTGCTGCATATTGGTAAGATAGCATAGAGGTCTTTTTACATCCACTGTTAGCAATGAAACCTTTAACTATCACTAATGCATGAATTCCTAATTTTCCAAGTGTGAATTAATTGCGTTGCCATATGAAACTTCCTGTAGTTTACTTGGAAGGGCAAAAGGTCACTTTGGCATACTAAAGCATTGTCCCCTATGGCCCAGGCTTTGCTGCAGCCATTGATGCAGTGGCAAATTGTTGACCTCTTCATACATTTTTGTAAAGGGAACTTGTTGATTTGTGCATCTTCTTCCAATTTCTACTACATCTGTGACATATTCCTGCTGACCGTTTCAGTTTGCTTGGATGAATGGCAGGGCTAAGAATGCTTGTGAGATGGTTTGCAGTTTTGGGTGAAGTCTTTCTGGCTTCAGCAGAGTTGATTGTTGATGTCATGCATCAGAAAGTCTTTTACATTTTCCAAACCAGCTC
This sequence comes from Pachyramphus minor, assembly GCA_013397135.1. Classification (NCBI taxonomy): domain Eukaryota; kingdom Metazoa; phylum Chordata; class Aves; order Passeriformes; family Tyrannidae; genus Pachyramphus; species Pachyramphus minor. Next base: position 192,764 of record VYXB01000048.1, on the reverse strand, counting down.
AGGGGGAACTGAGCAAAGTCCAAGAACTTACTCTTGAATTGTTGACTTTTTCTCAGCTTCTGCCAGTGGTGATGTACTTTCATTTTGGTTTTTTGGGAGAGGTTGAAGGAAGAAGTGGAAAGTTTATGGGAAGCTGTGGGAAGCACAGCAGAATGATCTGGATTACATACCTAGGTGGGTAAAGCAGCAAGTGTTCCCCAGCTGAGGTTGTGGCTGGGTCCCACATAATCTCTGAAGCAGCCCATAGGAGATCATACGGTTGCCAGCACTCAGCGGGGAGCAGCAGATGGAAGGTTCTTGTTCTGCAACCATCAGTCCTAAGGCCAATGTCAGCACATTGGCCTCCCCACCCACTCTTGCCTGCTGAACTTGCTTCTTCCAAAAGCAGCTCCACCTCACACCAGTACCTCTGTGTTGACATGGGCTGACGCTACCCCACTGGGAGTAGAAGGAGGGCATGGTCCTGTATTCATTTAGCACAAGCATGGTTGCATATGGAAATGAGTTTTCCTCGGAAAGGTATGGCATCCACTCTCAACTGTATCTGGTGCAAATGGTTTTTGGACTAACCCTTTGGTGAAACCAAGCTTCCAAGCTCATCTGCAGATTGGTTTAATTTTGCTCACAGGTTCTCCAGGTTTGAGGCTGAGTCCTGTGTTGTGTAAGTTCCATGAGATCCCACCATGGTGTATTTTCTCTTATGTAACTTTCCTGTCGGTTGACTTAGGAGAAGCACTGGACTATTTCACAACACAATCAAATGGGTTTTCTGCATGTTAAACCAAGTGCTGTGAATGTAAACATGTGAGCATACTGGTTAAGCTCTCTTGTATGTTAAACGTGTTTCTTGCTTAGAGTTAGAGCAAAGACCAGGTCTTTGAATGGTTTAAATATCTTTTGCATCCAAAAGGGAGATTGCAGATATTTGAAGTCTGTAGGTATTTAGAGAAAATAAAATTAAGCTTATCCTAAACATTGCTCTGTTAGAGGCTGTCTGATATGAAAGGGAAATAGAGAGAATGCATCAAGTAAAAATAATACATATGTGTGTGTGTTTGTATGTGTCATTCTTGGTTTCCTCCAGACAGCACACTGGGGAAAGGTAATCCTACTTTAATAATTTGGCCTTAGAGGATCTAGTATGAAGCTCTTTGAAGCCAGGAGCATTTCTGTCATTTCTGTGGTCAGCCACAGAAACAAACCCCTGAACTTACTGTTGCTGTGGCAGATACATCTGTATTTCAAAAAGCATTTTTCTTTGGCTACATCTGAGGAAAACTAGTGAAAACTAGCAAAAACTAGCATCCTGGTGAGAAAGTGTTTGGCCTGGAAAAAAGGTATTTCTTAGCCTTCTGAACTGTTCCTCTGATTTCCCATGCCGTAGTGCAGCCCACACAATACAGAGCCAGACTGGTGTTCAGGTGAGACAGAGGAGAGCTTTTGTTCCTGTGCAAAAGGAGACAACCAGTTCCTGCGGCTCGAGTGACTGTGCATCCAGGCTTTCCAGGTGCATCTGTATGGGGATGGTCACTCTGACAAGCCCCATCTCAGCCCTTCAGTCTGTTGGCCTGAACAGCCTTGGAGGAGTTGGAAGAAGTAGAGCACCCACAGCAACTCAGACCCTGTCCAGAGGAGTTTTGGATTTTTTTTTAGTTCCTCAGGATCAGATCTGATCTCATCTTCACTAGGTGCTTTTTTTTGGTTGATTTTAAGAACACTTCCTGCTTATTTTTCTTCAGATGGGTTTCCAAAGGGTAGTAAAGCATTTACCAAGGGCGAAGAGCGCCTGCAGACACTGACAGCTGAACACACCCATTACAATTGCAGATTTATGAGAATGGAAAACCGTTCTTTTATTTTTGGGGGGTTTTTTGGTTGGTTGGTTTGTGGGTTTGGTTTTGGGGTTTTTTTTGGTAATTTTTGCTGTTTCTTATCACTCTCCAAGTGAGCATATATTGGAACTAAGAACTAGGTCAGGGTGTGCACATATGTGGGACACTATTCCCTCTTGAGATATTATGGGAGATAAGCTGATTTGAGTGCTGTGATATGTTATTCATTGCCGTTGTCCTCACCTTGGTGTCGGTTTCCTTTCTTCATCAGGAAAATGGGAGCCACTGCCCCAGTGTGAACTGTCTCTAAGGTACAACAAAATAAAGGCCACCTGTCCCACTGCCTCAGACACCTCCTAATATGGATGGCTTGGTTGAGGAGAACAGCGTGCTAATGCGCAATAATATCACTGAAGCTGGGAAAAGGAATGGTTTAATTAATACAAGGAACTTAATGGCAGAGACTGGAGATGGTCTGGTCTCTGTGTACCCCACCCCACAGTACCAGAGTCACCGAGCGGGCAGCCTGTCCTCTCTAAGCTGCCTGGAGAATGGCAGGAATGACCCTGTGCATCAGCTCCTGGACCCCAACATGCTGCAGCAGACGGTGGAGTCTCACTACCGGCCCAACATCATCCTTTACTCTGAGAATGTGCTGCGCTCATGGGGTGAGAGCATTGGCTCAGAGTGCTGTGAAACTACCTTCATCGAGGATCGCTCTCCCGCCAAAGACAACCTGGAGTACCCAGACAGCAAGTTCATTGAGCTGTCAGCGGATGACATCAAGATTCACACCCTCTCCTATGATGTTGAGGAAGAGGAGGATTTCCAAGAGCTAGAGGTCAGATGTCATTTGGATATGTGGGGAAGGCTGGGAGGAGGAGGGCGTATTTGAGATTAAGCCTCCAAGAGCTGATCTGCACGGGATCAGCTGCTTTATAAGCTAGTGTGCATGGGGTCTGCTCTATCACTTTCTCCTCCAACCAGACAGTGAATGATCACTCATCTTTATTTGTTGGGTAAAGTCCCAACTCTGTGGATACCAATGGCAAAATTCCCACTGGCCCTAATGGAGATCAGCATTTGCCTGCTGCCTCTGAATGGACTGGTCAGAAACTGAAGAAGAGTCGTGTGCGAAAATACTGTGTAAGGTCAGGGCTGGGAGCATCTCTCCACCTACATGGAGCTTGTCTTACTCAGCAGGCCTACATCTTCTCTTCCCTTCACCTAACTTGAACTGGGCATAGAGCAGAAGAGCAGAATATTTTACATACTGGCTGTAAGACCCAAGTCCTGAAGCCTCAAGCTTTACTGGGAGTATTACTTATATTTAAGGCTCAAAAATAATTCACCACCAAATTTTTGCAAAGCCTTTTAGTTCTTTAGTACCTTGAGATCACATAAAGAGAAAGTGCTATGTATGATTTCCCAAGGGATTTCTTTTAATGTGGTGAGAAAATAGGCATTTTGTCAACAGGTTCACAGGGAAACTGCAACCAAGAGAAAGCATTCCACCCAACTTACACACCAGCTTAATAAAACACAACCCATCACTTTTAAGTTAACCATCAAGATTAAGGAAAAGTAAAGAAAGAAAAGAGATTAAGAGAAGAAACAGGGGTAAAGAGAGAGAAGGCGTAAAGAAAGAGATTAGAATAGGAGAAAAATAGTTACTGCTGAGAATCCTTCACATGGTGATGGCCAGAGAAGAGAGAGAGAGAGGAAGTGGAGACTCTTGTGCCCTTGTATTTATATGGTCTGACCACTGTGGCCACCCCTCCCAGGGTCCAGTTCACTGACCACTTAGAGCCCTCCAGGCCAGAGTGAGGGGTAGTGCAGGCCATTAGAGGCTCAAGGGGACATGGTATGGGTGGGCTACCAGGCAGGCCTTTGATTGACAGATCTGCCGTGTGGCTTCCCTTCTGGGGCTGCCATGTCTGGCTCTGCCATATGGGCTTCAGCCTGGCCTGTTACCATAAATTGGCAGTAAGAAACCCCTAAGACTCAATTTGTGACCATTAGTGGTCAGGCATTCTTTTCCTGTCAGCACTGGACACACAGGAGGATCGCTGCTCTAACCATGTGTGTCTCCCTTATTGGCTCAGCATACCTAATATTTGCTTACAATTTTACATATTCAGTAAATATCTTACATATTCACTACTTCTTTTATAAAATTCATACATGTCTTAATTAGCTCTAAGAAGTTCTTTGGAAGTCCTTATTTGGTCACTAGGGGTCTTCTGGCAGTCCCTGGGTGGTCTCTGGTGGTTGTTTGGAGCTTGAACTTTACTTGAACTTGTCTGTTGATCAGCATATTTACAGCTGGTTATAAAGCACCTTTGTTCAGCATCTCTTAGCCAAAACCTGGATGCTCGAGTTACCAGTGCTTTAACTAAAGCATTCAGAAATTTGCTATTGCGCAACTACTTTAACAGAAACTTACGTTGTGAAGGCCAATAGAAAATCACTAAACAATAGAGAATCAGTGCTCTCACACCCCTTCCTCACACATAGACAGTTTGTTCCGACCCAGTAAATAATCCAGAGAGATTTGAATCCAGTCTCTCACGCTGGCGCAGACACATAACATTTCTGTCTCTGAGTGAACACAGAATCAGCAGCCCTTGGGTTTCAAGCTGCAATGAATTCCATGTCTCTGAAATAAAAGATATTTTTCTGATGGAGTGAAACACTTCATTACATACAAATACAATGTTTTCTTCTGGATTCCCGTGCCTCCTTAGTTGCTCACTGTAAAGTAATGGGGCAGACTATGGAAGAGAGAAGTGTTTTTCCCAGTGTGTGCCAGTAATGCAGTATTCAATGCCTCCACAGGGAGACAAAACGTTTTCTCTGAGGCATCTGAGAGTGTTAGCTCAAATCGCACCCTTCTACTGCATTTCAGAATTGACTGTGGGAAGTATAATTTTCTTAACCAAAACAAAATCCCTAATTACTGTCTTTTTGCCCCAGTTTCTCTTGTGCAGTAGTAATACAAGTGACTGCAGGAGACGTAATTGCTTAATGGTGTGATTGACATATCTAGCCTGACATTTAGCAGCAAAAAAAAAAGTCTCCTTCTTCTCAATCCAAATAAACAGGACCTTCCTTCCTTAGCCAGCTGTTGGAGAACAGGCTAAAAAAAGGCTGGGAAAATAAGCAGCATAAAGAAAAATGTTTTATACCAAAAATACTTTCCTTGATGGGATTTTTGAAGTGCCTTTGCAATATAGAACCCTCAGTCTCTTCAAAGTAGTACTGCAGGAGCTTGATCAGCTTTTCATAGAGAACATTTGTGTCTAAAAAACCAGCTATAGAACTTCCTTCCCTTTCTCGGATCTTAAGAGGAGAAAAGTTACGGTGTTTGCAAATTTTGGTACCATGCTGTAACAGTGTGTGCATCTGGGGTTCCTTCTTCTTTCTGACCTATTTCTCTGGACTGTAGCCTTCTGAGGTCATACATGTCACTTCTTAAATGGGTGTACTGCATCTGGCATCATGAATTCCCAGCCTCACTTAACCTTTTGGGATGTTACTGCCCTAGTAAACAGAGAGATGTATGGACAACCCTCCTGATCTACATGTACAGAGTGCTCGAAGAGGAAGACATTCACACCCATGCATCTTCCTCTCTATCCAGGTTTCTTCTCCACTAGGAGAACAGACCAAGGGAGGAGAAAACAAGGCAAGGTTCAGGAAGGAACCTGGTTAGCTGAAACTACGTGCATTGCTAGAAGCCTCTGCTTTGAGCCCAGTATACATCTTCATTGCTGTGCTACTTGGCCAACCCTATGATTTTCACACTTTTCCATGAACTAGATCCAAATGATCAGCCTACTGCGCTCAGCACAAGGGATCTCAGCTTGAGGAGTAACTTCCATTCTAGGAAGGTCCAAATTCTGTAGATGCAGCTGGTCGTGCAGAAAGATGGGTAGGAGAGGAGAGATGCATTTGGAAGCACGAGATCAGCAAAAAAGGTGACTGCTGTGTTGTGCTCCTCTGGTTCACGTGTGGTATCACTGTGTGAGGGCCTCCTGGGCTTGGCTAATACAGAGGTTCTTTAGAGACCCAGTGTCATGTGTGAAGACTCCAGGAATGGAATAAAAGTATTTACAGACAGCAGACACTGAACAGGAGAATGAACCGTGCCAGATGGTTTACTACGTAAAAGTTTGTTTATATGTCCAAATGAGAAAAACAGCACCTGAATCACACAGCACAAGTGTGCCCCACTAGCAAGACTTTTTCCCCAGCAGTTACTGAAAAGAAGCAAATACTTTTTCAAGTTGCTAACAGACTCAAAGTGGAGTGGAGAGGGTTAACACTAGGACTAAGAGTAGAAGTTAGAAGAGGAGCAATGGGAGAGGTGATATAGCAGAGGTGCAAGGTTTGCTTCCCCGCGGTTAGAGCCTTAAAGGATTTCATTCTACCCTTGAGGATGCAGATGTTGCTGCATATCGTGCTGCATTGACTGTCATGCCACAGCTCATCAAGGCATGGGAGCTGCGTAGTGTAAGAGCAGTTCAAGGCTCAGTTCTTGTAAGGGTTTTTTATTGTTAAGTGTTTGCTTTGTCACGTCTTTCTGGGAGAAACCCGTAAAAACAGCCCCTTTTTGGAAACATTAACAAATAGGGGAGCTTTGTGCAGGAGAGCTGTTGTCTCTTGAAAACTGATGGCTACCTCCTTTTCTCCACGTTTCAGCCCAAGGCAAATGGATTCCCAACTTGGGCATCTCAGTAAAATGCCTTCAGAAAGACAGAACAACCGTGGGGTTGTGAGTCATTTCTCTTCCCCCATGTCTCCCTGGTGCTGCCTGTCTTATAGCAGAGTGCTTGCCTACAGTCTTTCAGGATGGATATTTAGTTTCTTAGAAATGCCAAAAAATTGAACTCATCGCTTTGTAATGACGCGCTCTGTGCAATCATTTCAGGAGGGACACATGCAGAAAATATTATTGCTGGTCAGACTATTTCTGGAGTTGATCCAGACAGATTGCAGGGGTTGCTGCTCTGTTACTTTTGATCCTTTTCAGGGTGGGTATATCCAGCTCAGCATGTCACTGACAAGTTGCCTAGAAGGAGACACCGTCTTCCCTTCCCCGAGCCTGGGGACTCCAAAGAACTTGGGAGATGTAGCAGGAGACATTCTAAGCAGGGTCCTACACATCACTGCAACAATGTGGGCACATTAAACTTACTGGAATTTTTTTTACTAAGAGTGTTTCTCAGGTCCTAGTGTAATGTTATTCAGTCTGCCTGAGAAAATGATAATTGTCTGGAGGGAAAAACAGTTCTGGAGCAGATCTCATTAACGTGTACAGCCCTGCTTTGCTCCAGCAATTACCAAGCATGAAAGCAGAAGGCTGCACATTCTGTCAGGGCTTTAAACTGCTCTCTTTGGTGCCTCTCTCTGAAATCAAATGATTCCCTACTTAGATATCTCTGGATTACTTATAAATATCTTATGAGTTCTTTATGCCACAACTAAAAGACAGACAACTTGCCCAGTGTGGCGGCAGTGAAATATGACATGAGTTACAAGCTGAAATACCCTTCTCTTAGAGTTCATGTATAAATGCAGTACCATCTTTTATCCAGAAACATCATTTGTCATATTACAGTCCTATATTACTCCATATTACTGCTAGTTTCCCTCCTAACCCCTAGATAGATGGCTTATTTAGAAAAACCCAAGCTATTCATGACAACAAATTAAATTATTCATATGTGTCGCATAAAAGAATAGGTCTGCACTCTCTCTTAAAACCCTTGCTCTTTTTCCCAGCAATTTCTGAAACAGTCTCTGAAAACAAAATAAGTAGAATGTTCTGGGGAGTAAAAGAAGAAAGGAAGTGTAGTGCTTTCAAACTATACCTTTCTTCTTTTTTTTCCCTACAAATTGCTGGATTCTGTCATGAAACTCATCCTTTGGACCTCAGCATGAAAGTGTAGAGATAGAAGGTGGATCCTATTCCAGCCAACCCTCCTTCTCAACATTCCCAAGTACCTCCTGACCACGTTTTTCTGCAGCATGAACGGAAGGCCCTTAGGAGATTTATGCCTGTCAAACCCCATGACATGCATGCTTTCTGTCAATGCTTGTAGCTTGCACTTAGTGGTCCTGCATTGTGCTGATAACATTTGCGCTGCTGTGTCCTCAGCATTCTCTGGGAGTAAGTATCCAGAAAACATGTTTGAACACCCTCTTGGGAGCTGAGTATGATGGGGTTCCTCTTCCAGAGAGCTCTGCAACATGGGCAAAGACAGGGTCTTGCACCTTCTTTTCACTAATTAATTCACTGGCCATGGTTGCACTTCCGTGAAGTGGGTAAACAGTAGTTTTTCCATTGTGCACCCTAGGAATGGAAGAAAACAGAGCAATAAATGTCCTGCCCAAGCTCATCTAGGGACATGTGGTGGATCTGGGAAGATAATTTTTGGCTTTTTTGTCCTGTGGCACATGCTCAGAAGAACATGTGGGATGAAGAAGGGACATGGAATAAGGGCACAGGAAAACACTGAAGATGTTTTGACTCTTAGACCCATTCAAGTTTGTATATTGTGTTAGTTTCTTTTGGTTACTTGGATATGTTGTCATGCTGCTCAATGATCTGACCCCACAGGACACACTTTATATCCCTAAGTTCCTTCACAGGAACATTATTGCATTATGGTCCATTCACAGGAACAGATTACAAGAGTGGTTACACTTCATTTGCATTTGATTTATTTTTCTCCTTTAAAGGAGAAACCACTCAAGTCTGAATATCCTGAGCTCTGCCAAGGGATATTAACCTCTATTAGCCAGCTCTAGGTGAAAGGAGCATGGTTGGGAAGTCATCTTCAGCAGTCTCCAAGTGTCCTCTTATGAATCATGTTAATAGTAGCCAGGGCCCATGACAATTCTCTTTTTCATCATCACTTTCCTGAGATTTCAGACTAATGCTCTGCAGTGAGGTATCTGGACTCCAGCCTTTAAGTGGCAGGAGCTCTCAGTGAGCTTCATGATATCATTTACAGAAGATGGAGATGGGGCACACTTCTTTGAGGACTACACAACAAAGGGAGCTGTGTCAACTCTGGAGCAAAAAGAGGACAACTGTGAAGGGCCATCCCAACTCCCCCAGCTTGAGCAACTTGTCCCTGCTGAATTGGCTCAGTGAAGAGGAGTATCTCCCTAACCTTCCTTAACAGACAGTCCTGAGACCATCTACTCTGCAGGAACCATGCACTCTGGTTCCCCTGGCAGTAACCTGTGTCTACAGACTGGAGGTCTTCCTCTACCTGAGCAGGAGTGATACCCCATGTCGCAAAGTACAGTATCAATGAAGTGCATTGAATTCACTGCAGCTTCACTCATCTCAACAGCTACAGCAGAAGCTGCTGAGCGTCAATTCTCTGTAGTGGTTGCTGGACCACTTGCAAAGCCATGAGTGTGCCACAGTAGGCATGTGCTTTCCCCATATCACTCATACAAATATTAGGGATGTTAACTTCATGGTTGTGATTCCTAAGAAAGGATGTGATTTAGGGACTATGGCAGCTGGCCTTTTTTAGTGTGGATCTGTTTATTGCTGTCTGCAGTAATCCCCTTCCAGTGGCAAGTTACTGAGGAGCTATAGGCAGACTGGCTGTATGTGTCTAGGAAACATCACAACATGACCAGAATGCAGGGGAACAGGAGGAAGAAAGGGCTTGGACAGCTGCATCCAGTTTTTTTAGCCCCTGATGTGTTTTGGTTTTGCAAAGTTATATATGAAAAGCTTTCCAAGCAAGGAAAGACCTCTGTGAGCGCACTCTGCAAGGCTGTCTGCTTGACTAATGCAGCAAGTTTTAGACCGGGAGTTGGGGAAACAAGAGGAGCTGGAGCTGGTCAGAATTAGTGGATTGTAGATCATTTAAATACCTTTAAAACTGAAGGAGATCAACTGCAAAATTCAAAATGTTAAAAAGAAATAAATAAACAGCAAAATAAATAATACGTTGCTAGGACAAAGAATCCATGACAGCAACAGGCTTTAGAGACATCATCTCCTAAGTAAGAGATCATCAGTGAGATGCTGCTCAGTGACGAATAAGTGTGTTGAGACAGAGCAGTGATAAACTACACCTTTGGTGGGACAGTCACCATCCAGCATGCTGCCTTTGACATCTGCTGCATGGAGGTGAACTCACACTGCTTGAGATAGAGCAAAAGTATGCAGTGTGCTGGTCAGAATAGGGCATCGTGTTTAACTACATTATTGAGACAGGCATTGTGCGGAGGGAAACAGCACATCTTATAGTAGCATCCTGCGTTGGTCTTTGTCAAAAACAGCCCACTACACCATCTGGATTTGAGGCAGATCCCACTGGGCCATATGAAAAATCAGTTTTGGATGCAGTGTGTGGATGCTACTGAATTGGTTACTTTGAAGGAAAAAAGACTAATCCCAAAAGAACTGTTTCCTGAATATCCATCAGAGCTTGCTGGCAGCAGATCTTGTTGTCTGATATCTTCAGTGTGCTTCCTGTTTTAATACCAGAAGAGACTATGTGACCATCAACAAGTCATTTCTGATATGTCACTGGCAGCGCTTGGCAGGCTGTCTGCAGAGCCTCTCTTTGCTCATAATGTCTTGGTTGAGGTAAAGCACATAGCTTTTAGGGGTAGCTAGCCTCGATTTAAGAAAGGGCTTCGTGTAATAGAGAATCCATTACAACTGCAGAAGAGTGTACATCACGATCTCTTTTAAAAATCTACACCATGTGTCTGCTCTTCATCTGCTCTGCCTTTGGTCATTGGGCTTCTTTGGCATTTCTGCCAAACGACAAAGCCATCTCTGATCAGAAATTACCTATTTGTGCAGGCCCTTACAGACTGTGATGAAACTGCATCTTAAATTTATTTTACAAGTGAAGTTGGTTTCTGTCCTTTCTTCCTGTGTAGATGTTTTTCTGCAACCAGATGTGTACCTTCTGGTGCCTGATTTCTCCAACCTGCTTGGGAAATGGTGTCCAAAAACTGGACCTATTATGTACATGTCCTTAGTACTGCTCTTTTCCTTCCCTCTCTGTGGATCACATTCATTCCTCCTCTGGTGCACTGTAGAGGAGGTTTATTTTCAGCTTGCCCTTAACTGAACACTCTGATCTAAGTGGTCCTTGTTGGGGCTCCTACCTCATGAAACACAACCAAAAGTGCACACCCTGCATTCAGGTCTGTGTACAGAGTCTTCACTGTCCCAGGTGATTCCTACTCTCAAGCCATGGTCCTTTCAGGAATGGGGTGTCTACATGATTCAGTATCCCATCTTAAATATCCTTTTCTCTGCACTCATTTGCTGAGGAAGCATATTATTAACAGAAGCAGCTAGTTGAATTTCACAGATTAAAATTTATCAATGTCTCAGCTTCATTCTATCAGTCTCTGGTTTGGCAACATTTGTGATGATGTTCAAGGATGACTTCTTATGCAGGTCATTTGGGAAGCATCAGAATCAGCCCCCTTGAATACAGAGGTGGAGTTTTCCTGTTGAATTTTCTGGCACCTAAATTCCATCTGCTGCAAAATCCCACACATTCCATCATGGACAGATCTCTTTTCCCATCAAAGTGCAGTTCTCCGTTTCGTTCTTTGTCACATCCACAGTTCCTGCAGAAATCCAGTTTATGTCCTGCCCACATCACCCATACATTTTAGGGCTTCAGAAATACACACCATTGAAAATCATGCATATATAGGAGGAATGTGACAGGCGAGGGGAGGGGAGGGGAGAGGAAAGGGAAAGGGGAAGGGAAGGAGAAAGGTGCTTTGTCTTTTACTGTAATCAGCACTTACCTGGGCAGAGTGGTGTTCTGTGCGCAGGAATCTCATGCTCTGGAGTGATGTCCCCTGCCAGTGCATCTCCTGGTAACACCAGTCTTGCCTGCTCTCCTGAGGTCACCTCTTCTTCATCACAGCCACAAAAAGGCTTGTGTAAGAACTGAGTGTACTGCAGTGGTTTTAACCCATGCTGTTTTCTCAGCTGAACTCCAAGTGTGTTGGCGAGAGATGTAGTCATTGGGGATGAGGAGGGTTGTTGCCATTGTAATTGCTTTCGCTACAAACGATCCACTGGAAGCAGGACACCCCCCACTGTATGCTCAGTAATTTGAGATTTCTCAAATTACTCTCAAATGAGTCATTTCTGCTACAGGGCCATTGGTATAGGTATGTGTTCTCACAGCAGCACGTTGCATGGGCTGCAGTCAACACAGCTCACGTGGCCAGGGGAAGGACTGTGGACCTTGCTAAGAGTACATCTTTCACATTAAAGTGCAAAGATGTGTCTCCAAATAAGAACTTGACTTGCCGTAGAAAGGTGCTGCCTTCTGTAAATACTGTATGCATTGCCCTGGTTAGAAGTGGTTGTGTGATTGCAGTGGAAGCTGCTGGAGCCAGATGTCATGTCTGAAAAGGGGTCAATCTCTCCACGTCCCAAACAGAGTGTCAACTTGCTACTGTTATTTCTTGACACTCCATGATCCTGCAGTCTTTCAGAATTTAGGTGATGGCAGCTCCATCAGTATGTATTTTTCCTTCTTTCTTCCTAAGATTTTTCTAGCATCATGAAGATAGTGATATTGTCTGACAGACCAAAGAGCTTTGTTCAAAGAGAATGAGTTGATTGTGTTTTTACCAGCTCAGTAAAAAACCTGGCATAACTGGAATTTGTTAGGAGAGTGTGATTGATCTTTGCTCTGGAGATGAACAGAATAACTCAACCAAGAAAGGGATGCTCTTTGCCAGGTATTTTTTTTAATGCTTGCACAAGTTATTTTTTTAATTCCTTATTGCTTGGTTGGAGGAGGCACTGGTGGTTCACATCTAGAGGGAAAAACATGATGGTTTGCTATTTCAGATTGCTTAAACTTGCCTAGCTTAACATTAAATAAAGAAAAGTTTGTCTATGCAGTCTAGTTCATCATCCAAATCTTGAAAATAAGATGGTTATGCTGTTCTCTAACTTACACAAGAGTTAAAAGCTTTTAGCCAGATCAGTGAAATGCTGTGAAATTTATAAAGGGACTGTTAAACATAAAAGGAGTGATGCTGTGGACAAGAATATTAGTGAATATGCAAAATTAGTCTGGTAACACAAAACTACTCTAACTGGTGAATGTAATTCTGACTTCTCAACCCTAATGTCTAATTTTGCCAGTGTCCGGGTACAGCTCTTGCAGAACCAGGAACAAGTGAAGACACAGGTAGCCAAATTATCAATTATCCCAGTGTCAGAAAGGTTTCTGACATTTCTGAGAACATCTCTCGGTAAGCTCAGGATCAGGTATCTTATTGTAAGAGAGAAAGTTAGGAAGAAAGGTTTGCTTGGAGAAAGGAGTATTCAGCTGAAAAGGCTAAGAGGTACCTGTTGCTGTTGGATTGCTTTCTATGATTTATGACTGGGGGTTTTTCCCCCACTGTAGTGGATTGACCTTGGCTGGATGCCAGGTGCCCACGAGGCTGCTCTTTCACTCCTCAGCTGGAAAAGGGGTGAGCGAATAAGATGGAAAATGACTTGTGGGTTGAGATAAGGCAGTTTACCAAAGCAGAAGTGACAGTTTGCACGCGCAAAAGCAAAGTGGAAGGTGTGAAGGTTTATTCTCTACTTCCCATTAGCAGCAATGTCCAGCCATGTCCCGGGAAGCAGGGCTTTCAAAACGCATAGTGGTTCCACTCAGCAGGCAACCACTGTAAACAACGAATGCCCCTGCTTCTTCCTCCTTTCCATAGCTTTTATATCTGAGCTGGTGTCATACGGCATGGAATATCCCTTTGGTTAATTTGGGCCATCTGGCCTGGTTGCGTCCCCTCCCAGGATCTTGCCATCAACTGGGGAAGCAATGTTACAGTACTGATGCTGTGCCCAACAGTAGCCAAAGCAGTGGTGTGTTATAAGTGCCTTTCTAGGTACTAATGCAAAGCACAGCACTGTGAGGGCTGCTATGGAGAAATGAACTCCATCTCAAGCAGACCCAGTACACCCACCCTTCTGGTTCATATGTGGTCTACATGGTCAGGACCTTCTGATCAGAACTGTTCTGTCACTTTTGGTAATTGAGAGTCAGGTCATCTGATCCCATGTGTACTGTGGGGACTTGGCCCATCAAAATGTTATTCACAGTGTAACTCTTCTATTCAGTTAGTATGAGCCTATAGTGACTTAATCTTCCTTGTGGAAGATTAACCCTTATGGGTTTTTATAGAATGATAGAATCCTTTAGGTTGGAAAAGACCTCTTAGATCACTGAGTCCAACCATTAACCCAGCACTGCCAAGCCCCCACTAAACCATGTACCTTAAGTGCCACATCTACATATCTTTTAAATACATCCAGTGATGGTGACTTAACCACTTCCCTGGGCAGACTATTCCGGTGCTTGACATCCCTTTTATTTTATTTTAGCATAAGTAAGGAAACTTCCACAATTATCCTCTTGCAAAGTAACAGGCACCTCCAGTTGGTACGTAAGCTGCCTGAGATATCACGCACCACGCTGAGAATGGTTAGTTCCTTTGGAAAGCAGCATAACTGAAAATTTTCTGGTGATCGAAGTTATCTGAGGAATCTTTGTCCCATTTCATCTTTATCTGCAAGAAAAGAAGATTTGAAATATGAGCCAGGTAGTCTCCACAGATACTTTGCCAGCACACAACTCAGCAAAAAACTGAAAAATCAAAAGCATTTTTAATTTTTTATGTCATCTGTTCAGATGAGGGTAGTGTTTCAAGGGATGGTTTCAGCAATAGTGTGGATTTTCTCCCTCTTCCTCCCTCCCTTACTCTTGAAAGAAAGCACTATTGTAGTACAAATGACTATGGCGCATTCTGAAAATTAAAGCAGAAAGGGAAGTCATCAACTCCAACACTCCCAGCTCCAGCATCAGCAAGTGTCCCTTCAGAAGTGGGATTTTATTGAGGTTGTACCAAATCGAGGTTTGTCACTTCTGATGAGGCATCAAGATTTCTGATACCAACACAAATATGTTCATTGCTGGTACGCACATGCAGCACACGATCTCAGTGCATGGGAGACCTGTCTGATCCCCCCACCTCTGCCTCCCAGGCCTCTTTGGTCTGTGGCAGGTGCTTGACAGCACCAGTCACAGCAGACTCCATCTTAACAGGTGATGGGTCATGACATCTGGCATGTTTCCTGAATGAGTTGTCTTAGGAGCAATCTCTTTGCTCACTGCCAAGTCTTTAAAATACCATGGGGCTGCTAGCATTTTCTAAGTCCTTCTTAAGTCATGGCTCACTCGTGGCATGTTTAGAAACTTACCTTCTTGTGCATGAGTTCATTTTCCTGAATTGCACCTTAGCAACCTGTTCAGAAGTTTCTATCTCACAGCCCACTAATAGAGCGATGTCACTTTAGCAGTTGTTTTGACCCAAAGGCCAAAAGATCTTGAAGAGGCTGCCAAGTTTCTCAGAGGGACAGAAAACCCATGCCCAAAATGCTGAGTTTCTAAATGTGAGACAGATGCTTTTCTGTCAGTCACATTTTGCACAGCATTTCTCCTACAATCAGTGAAGAACACGTAACTACAAAAGGGTTTTCTTGGGAAGATTTTTGGTTGCCTCATCTCAGGATGGAGGTGCTCCCAGAATGAGTTAAAAAGCTTTTCAGGACCCTTCTTGCACCAAAGATGTAACTCCAAAGCCTGGAATAACAAAGCCTTGGTGTCTGTTCTGCATGTAAGCAAGTAGGAAGCTGTGCTGGAGAACGATGGGTAATGTCTGGTCACCTGAACCTTTCAGAAGACTGGCATTTGAGTTAAGAGATGCAGAGCACCCAATGCTTACAGCTCCTTCTGCATTAGATATGTGACATCATGCTTCCAAAGTGACAACTCACCCAGGTTCACCCTGGTTCATCTCACTAGAGGGTCCCTTTCTTGCATGCTCCCTGCAGTGATTTCCAAAATAGTTTGTCATTTCTCATATGTTTTCTTTCAAGTTCATGCAATAGTGATGAAGTCTGTGACAAAGCAGGTGAGTGGAGATTCCCTTGGCATTCCCAAGGACAACATCTGCTAGCAGTGCTGTGATACAGTAGGAGAAATGGGAAAATGATCAGAGAATTGGCCCATGGCAGAGGAAAAGCAGTAATATCATTAACCAGCACCTCTGCCTTTCTCTCTCTCTCGCCATTCCAGAGCGATTACTCAAGTGACACTGAAAGTGAAGACAATTTCCTGATGATGCCACCAAGAGATCATCTTGGCCTCACTGTGTTCTCCATGCTCTGCTGCTTCTGGCCACTGGGAATTGCTGCCTTTTATCTGTCTCATGAGGTAATGTTAAAACATCTCCTGGCAATTCACAATTTTGCATCCATGGAGTAGCCATCACTCCACACTGCAGGGAAAGTTCACCAAAACCCTGATGTAGGCAAGACATTCTTGAGGATAGTGGAGAGTAGTTCAACAAGATGGTGTGTTCCACACCTTGATATGTCTCTATGATAATAATGGTGGTTGACTTGTGAAACACTTTGCTGAGGAGATGTCTGCAAAATATTTTAGCTTTTAGTTGACAATGGTCAGGTTCCATCAGGTTATACAATGTCTAGCTAAGAATTTTCTGTGGACATGTCTTCTGAATAGAAAACACCCTTGCTATCTCAAACTATTGGATTTCCCATTGAGAAAACAGATCTATTGGTCCCCAATTTGGAATGTCCTTCCAGGAGCAGAAAAATAATTTCTGTTCTGCAGAATGAATTTTCTTTTCAGGAACCATTTCCTTTCCCCATGAAAATTGTTCAGTCAGTTCTTCTTTTCCAGTTTTAATATGGAGGTGCTTCTTTATCAAAAAAATGACAATATTTTGTTTGTTTCCATCATGAGACAGTCTTGACATTGTCTAACTTAACAATCACTGTATGCTCATCATTTGTTTCAAGAAGTATATGACTGTATATAAGTGTCTGCGGAGTAATTACTGAGTTTCCCAACATGGCAGATAAGGTAACATGACAGAAAAGGAGCCACACTGGCCTTTTCATCAGTGACAGCAAGGAAGCATTTTCTTATATTTCTCCCTGCTGCCTATTGCAAACTACAGTCTGTACTCCACAGCACCCTCCACATTTACACTCTCATCTGTGTTTCTAATCTGCCTGCACTTAACATCTACCAACCCTGGTTATTTGTCAAATCAGGGCAGGCACTTCAGATCTGAAGAATCCTAGTCTTCAAGATGAAAAAAAGAGATACAGCACTACTATTTTTTGCTTTATATGAGGTGTCTGTCATTGCACTTGAAAGCCTCTGAGACAATTAGAGTTTGTCCAGTGGAAAATAACAAGTTTTGTTTGGTTTAGTGCTATTAATTTCTCAAGTTTGGGTCAAGGGATTTGCCTGATGACATTGACAGTAGAAAGTACAGCATTGGGTGGGATGTGCAGGCACTTTATTACCCTGCCATTTGGTCATAGAATCATAGAATAAGTCCTTCTTCATGCCAATTTCCTGCATAAGTAATGACTCAGCAGTGAAAATTGCTTAGGGGAGCATCGAAGCCTGAGCTATGCATTGCAGTGGATGGACCATAACGGGCCATGATTGATTCAACAGCCAACATCTTAGAAGGCTTCAAAGCCTCATGAAATGTCCTGTGATCCAGTATAACATCATCCAGGGAAGGTACAGGGGAGGTTTCCACGTAGCCTCTGTACAATACAAACCCCATGAAATGGGAGTTTTGTGTGGTCTTTCCCCCCCACTGCTCGACAGATTCAGTCTGCAACCACCAAGAAGACCAGAAGATGATCATAGAATCAGCCGGGTTGGAAAAAACCTCTGAGATCATCAAGTCTAACCCTTGATCCAACACCACTGTGGTTATTAGACTATTACACTAAGTGCCACATCCAGTCTCTTCTTAAAAACCTCCAGGGATGGAGAATCCACCACTTCACTGGGCAGCCCATTCCAATGCCTCATTACCCTCTCTGTAAAGAATTTCTTCCTAATATCCAACCTAAACCTCCCCTGGCAGAGCTTAAGACCGTGGCCTCTTGTCTTACTGATAATTGCCTGGGAGAAGAGACTGACCCCCACCTGCTACAACCTCCTCTCAGGTAGTTATAGAGAGTGATGAGGTCTCCCTTGAGCCTTCTCTTCTCCAGGCTCAACAACCCCAGCTCTCTCAGCCTCTCCTCATAGGACTTGTGTTCCAGTCCCTTCACCAGCCTGGTTGCTCTTCTCTGGACCTACTCCAGCCCCTCCATGTCCTTCC